>ML111328.1:0-19226 GCA_003697995.1 Taxidea taxus jeffersonii
TTTTTTTTTGGTTTTTGATATTTTGGCTAGGATGTGTCAGGGGTGCCTTTCTTTTTATTTATCTTTGAGTTCATGGAGTTTCTTGGGTGTGTAAATTAATGTTTTATCTCAAATTTGAGAAGTTTAAACCATTATTTATTTGCATATTTTTCATCTTTTTTTTTTACCTTTCCCTTTTTTGGGCTTTCCTATTACATGCAAATTGACATATTTTATGGTGTCCCACATTTTTCTTAGCGTCTCTTCTTTGTTCTGTTCCTTGTCCCTCAGATTGAAAGATTTCTATCCATTTATCTTCAAGTTCACTGATTCTTTCCTCTGCCAGCTCAAGTCTATATTTGAGCCCCCCTAGTGTAAACTGCATTTCATTAATTATACATTTCTACTGCATAGTTCCTATTTGGAGGTATATCTAATTTCTATTTAAATGATATTCTCTATTCAATGAGACATGATCATCATATCTTGCTTTTCCTTATTTTATATTCCTTGATTATATTTTAATGGCCTCCCCCCCCTCATCTCCTACCCACCTCCCCTCTGGTGACCATCAGTTTGTTCTCTGTTGTTAAGAGTCTGTTTCTTGGTCTCTTTCTCTCCTCTCTTCCTTTGCTTGTTTGTTTTGTTTCTTAAATTCCACACATGAGTGAAATTGTATATTTGTCTTCCTCTGATTGAATTATTTTGCTTAGCGTTATATTCTCTAGCTCTATCCATGTCTATTGCACATGGCAAGATTTCATTTTTTATGGTTGAATAATATTCCACTACCTCTTCTATATCCATTCACCTGCCCATGAATACTTGGTCTACATCCATAATCTGGCTATTGTAATAATGCTGCAATAAATGCAAGGGGTGCATACATCCCTTTAAATTTGTGTTTTTATATTTTTTGGATACATATCCAAGTAGTACAATTACTGGATCATAGACTAGTTTTATTTTTAATTTTAAGGAAGCTCCATAATCTTCTCCAAAGTGGCAGCACCAGTTTGCATTCCCACCAACGGTGCAAGAGGGTTCCCCTTTCTCTACATCCTTGTCTGTTATTATTTGGTTTTGATTTTAGCCATTCTGACAAGGATGAGGTGATACTTCATTGTAGTTTCAATTTGTATTTCCCTGATGATTAATGATGTTAAACATCTTTTGAGATGGGAGAAATGTCTATTCATGTCTTCTGCCCATTTTTAATTAGATTATTTGTTTTTTGGATGTTGATATAACATAACTTTTCATCTTCTGATGTTATACAGTTGTATAAGTTTTTTAGTGTATTTTGGATACCAACCTTTTATTGGATATGTCATTTGCAAACATCTTCTCCCACCCAGTAGGTTGCCTTTTAGTTTTGTTGATTGATTTTTCCCTCCACTGTGCAGAAGCTTTTTATTTCAATTTAGTCCCAAGAGTTTATTTTTGCTTTTGTTTCCCTTGCCTCAGGAGACATAACTAGAAAAATGTTCTTATGGGCAATGTCAAAGAAATTATTTCCTGTGGTCTTTTCTGGGATTTTAGTGGTTTTCTGTCTCACATTTAGGTCTTTAATCCATTTTGAGTTTATTTTTGTATATGATATTAAAAAAGTAGTGCAGTTTCATTCTTTTTAATGTAGCTGACTAATTTTCCCAATACATTTGCTGAAGAGACTATATTTTTCCCATTGCATGTTCTTTCCTCCTTTGTTGAAGATTAATTGACCATGTAATTTTGGGCTTACTTCTGGGCTTTCTATTCTTTTCCATTGATCTATGTGTTTATATTTGTGCCAGTACCATACTGTTTTGATTACTGTAGCTTTGTAATATAACTTGAAGTTCAGATTTGTGACAGCTCCAGTTTTGTTTTTTCTCTTTGTTGACTCCTTTGGCTATTTGGGGTCTTTTGTAGCTCCATACAAATTCAAGGATCATTTGGTATAGTTCTATGAAAATGCTCTTGGTATTTTTTAATGGATTTTATTTATTTATTTGAGAGAGAAAGAGAAAAGATAGCAAGAGAGAGAGAGAGAGAATGAGCAGGGAAGAGAGGGAGGTGCAGACTCCCTGCTGAGCTGGGAGCGCGATTTGGGGCTCAATTCCAGGACCCCAGGATCATGACCTGAGCTGAAGGCAGACACTTAACTGACTGAGCCATCCAGGCACCTTGCTGTTGGTATTTTGATGGGGATTTCATTCAACCTAGATTACTTTGATTGGTATAGATATTTTAGCAGTATTTGTTTATTCAATCCTTGAGCAGGAAAGTCTTTCCATTTCTTTGTGTTGTCTTCTGTTTCTTTCATCAGTGTTTTATAGTTTTCAGAATGTAGGTCCTTCGCCTCTTCGGTTAAGTATAATTTTTGGTATTTTATCATTTTTGGTATAATTATAAGTGATATTGTTTTCTTAATTTGTCTTTCTGTTGCTTTGTTATCAGTACACAGAAATGCAACAGATTTCTGCATATTTATTTTGTGTCCTGCAACTTTACTGAATTCATTTATCAGTTCTAGTAGTTTTTTGGTGGCGTCTTTTGGGGTTTCTATAAATCATATCATGTCATCTGCAAATAGTGAAAGTTTTATTTCTTCCTTACCAATTTGGATGCCTTTTGTTTCTTTTCATCTTCTGATTGCTATGTTTAGTACTTCCAATACTGTGTTGAATAAAAGTGGTGAGAGTGGACATCCTTGTCTTGTTCCTGACCTTAGGGATTTAATAGCTGCTTTTAAATCTTTTTCTGCCAACTCTGCAAACTGAGGCTCCTTAAAGGCAATTTCTACTGCCTGCTTTTCTTCTTGTATATAAATCACATTTCCTGTTTATTTTCCTGTTCATTTGCATGTCTCATTTTTTTTTGTTTTTGTTGAAAAATAGGACATATCACATAATGTATTGTAGCAATACTGTATTCTTATTTCTTCTTATTCTTATATTCTTATTTCTAATACTGTGTTCTGATCTCTTCTTATTTCTGTTTGGTTGCATGTTTGCTCAGTAACTTTTCCAGGCCATTTCTATACCCCTGTAGAGTGAAGTCTCTAATGTTGTTTTTCAAAGACTGCAGCCTTGGTGTGGGCAATCACTCCAACCCCACATCCCCAGGGATAGCAATGTTTTTAACAGGATTTCTTTGACCAGCATCTCTTTCCCTAATTTCTCTCCTAAGCTTCTTATCTCTGTTGGTTTCAAACACAGCTGTTAGATTCCACTCATTTTTAGCTGCTTACCATAGAGCCACAAAGGTCTCTGTTCCTAAGAAATGCTTCTCTCCTGTCAGAACCTCTGCCATCATTTGGGAAGTGGGTGTGAGAACAACAATCCGCATCACTCACAGTGTCACTCCTGCTATATGGGCAAAGCCCTGGGCAGTTTGGTAGTCTCTGAGCTTTTTGCCATTTCCCATATGCTATGGAACTTTTGACCTAAAGATAAGCTAGGCAAAGGTGATTGGGGCACAGTATTCTGAGCCTTCAGTGCCTGGGTTAGAGCTTCTACCCTACAAGTAGGTGTTGGAGAGAGGAAGTAAGCCTAGACCTTTTATCTCCCCTTGTCTGAAACAGCACTTTGGCCGTATGGAGTTGGAGTAGATGAGAAAGGCTGGGAGCCTGCTCCTTTTGGAGGAAGCCTAAACTGGAAGGTTAGGTGAGTGGGGGGGGGGGGTCTCCTTCCTTCCTGGTTATACTTATCTGGAATAGAGTTCCTGACACAGAGTTGCCTGGAGGGACTTGGTGAAATGAGGTGTTTTGGTTTTACTGAGCCTCATTGTTTTAATGGAGATTTAAAAGGATAGTTTGAGTAAATGTTTCTATACTTTCTTTATGCCCTGAAAGCAATCTCCAAATACTTTAAACAGTCATCTTTATGATAATTTGCACAGAGTCCATGGAGCTACTAATACCAACATTCTGGAAGTGCTCTCTTCACCAGTTTCTTTTTGAAGAGATCCCCACGTATAAAATCTTTGTTTTCACATTCCAACTGCTGTAGCATCAGACTTAGCCATTATTTGAATAGGAATAAATATTAAATAAGTAAGAATATATTTATATTTAAGGTAAATATGTGGTATGAGTTGTTATTGAAAATAGCTCACTCCCATCAGCCCTTTTTTAATTTTCTTCTTACAGCAACCAACATCCTCACAGTCCTTGCTAGGACTGTGAATTTTCTTCATACCCAGAATATACTTTTTTTTTACCATATGTGATTAAAATTAATAATTGTTAGGAAAATAAACACGTTGAGGTCATAACAACATTTTTTGTCTTAAACTTATTTTTTACCAATAATTTAGTGTGTTAATTTTCTCTTTGCTCACATATATTCTTAGCCTAAGAAAGTTAGTCTCTTTTAGACAGAAATTATAATTCTCTGTTTAACTCATAGGAAAATACATCCTGATGAAATGAAAGGCTTTTTTTAAAATTTAAATATTAATATATTAATTATAAAAATGCAACTTTTTAAAATTTATGTCCCCAATTTTAAGTTTCTTTTTTCCAATGTCATTTCTAGGAAGTAATAATTTAAAAAGATTAATACAAGCTTACTGGGTAAGAAAAATTCATTTTAATTTTGTCCCTTTCTCTTATAGAAGCATTATAATTTGTGGCATACAAATCTACTATGGTGATATACCATTCTTTGTAAAACATGTTTTGTAAAGAATCATGGCACTGACAAATGGGATGCTGCTATGACAAATACCTTAAAATGTGGGTATGGCTTTGGAATTAGGTAATGGGTACATTCTGAAAGAATTTGGAGGCCCATGATAGAAAAACCCTAGATTGCCTTAAAAAGACTGTTGGTAGAAATATGCACATTAAATATATTTCTGGTGAGGGGCTAGAAGGAATTTGGGAATATGTTATTAGAAACTAGAAAAGAAGATAATGTGACCAAGGAGGTATAAATTGGAGTTATGTGGCCATAAACAAAAGAGAGCCAAAGTCATCAAAGCTGACAGGGGCAAGAAATGGATACTCATCTTGAGCTTTTAGAAGGAGGGCGACTCTACCAATACCGCGATTCTAGCCCAGTGATACTGATTTCAAACTTCTGGCCTCTAAAACTCTGAAAGAATAAATTTAAAGATACCAAGTTAGTGTTAATTTGTGATTGCAGTCACAGGAAACTATCCCATATTTAACTCTGAGTTTTAGTCTGAAATGGGAACTCTAAATTAGGAAACCTCTCCCACCTAGCAATCTTTGATATATGGTATAGATAATCTAATTTTAAAAAATAAAAAGTGTCATTGCAAGAAGTGCATTTGTTCACTTATTTTTTTACCCATTTAAAAAATTTTCTGTGGATAAATTAAATAAATACAATAGTATCATTTGGATATCTTCTATGTTATATGCCTGTTATATCCCAGGATATGGACAGCAAAATAAATAATTTACCTTTTCCATCATAGAACTCATTTCTAACCCAGAGACTAACACATCAGAAATGAACACATAAAGAAAAATTGTGAAACACCATGATGAGTGCCATGTAGAAGTCAGTCTACAGAAGTGACCTAAGGGATGTTTCCCCAGACCTCTGCTAGCTCTGGCAGCCCAAAGTATGCCAGCAGATAATTAGACAGTGTTTTAGAGAAGGTAATGTATTTTTTTCGCTAGCCAAAAATATTTGAGTGACTTAACACGAAAAGTGAAAGTTATGGAACAAGTTCTATACAATTAAAAAAAGGAAAGAAAGAAAAGAAATAGTTATAATTGCAGAGGCAAAATCACTGTGTTTGGCACTCAGGCCATTGTTCCAATGATGGGGGGTTTGAGATGTTAGTAATTACAAGGATATTTTCTCTTGATTATTTCCTCCCTCTCTTTTCAACACATGTTGCTAATTTTGAATTCAAAAGAAACTAAAAACTCAAGCATGTAAAAGAAATAATGGCCTTTCCTCACATTCTGTGAACTTCTTAAAAATACATGCCCGGGCGCCTGGGTGGTTCAGTGGGTTAAGCCTCTGCCTTCGACTCAGGTCTTGATCTCAGGGTCCTGGGATCAAGCCCCACATCGGGCTCTCTGCTCAGCAGGGAGGCTGCTTCTCCCTCTCTCTCTGCCTGCCTCTCTGCCTATGTGTGATCTCTCTCTCTCTGTCAAATTAATTAAAAAAAAGCGTAAAAAAATACATGACATATATATACATATGTACGCACATATATAAACATATACACATACATGTATATATGCAAGTATATATGTGCAATATATATGCAGGTACATATGCTTTATATATATACCCATATATATGCAATAACTTGAAAAACATACACATATATGAAATAATTTGAAATAAAATGAAATTATCTGTGACATAAATATACAGTCTCTGGAAAAAACAGAACCAATATATGTAGGCATATTCCTAGTGCTAATTCAACCAATGTCTACTGCTGAGGCTGATATATTATCTGAAAAGAAATTAGTGCTTCATGTCCATGACTCTAAAATTGGGGCATCCAGCACCAGCATCTTTAAGGGAGTTTTTAGGAAGAGACACGTTTGAATATTGTATGAAAGTTTCTGTTGTTTTTAGGACCACCATTTTGTGACCAGATAATCAGTGTATGATAAACATACACTTGGAAAGCAAGTGACTACTAGCAGACTTCATCCTTCGGTGTATTTATTAAACTATTAAGGATCCCTTTAAAGATCATCCTATTCACTTAAACCTTGGAGGCATTCTTTTTTTTTTTTTTAAAGATTTTATTTATTTATTTGACAGACAGAGATCACAAGTAGGCAGAGAGGCAGGCAGAGAGGCAGGCCGAGCAGAGAGCCTGATGCGGGGCTTGATCCCAGGACCCTGGGATCATAACCTGAGCCAAAGGCAGAGGCTTTAACCCACTGAGCCACCCAGGTGCCCCGACCTTGGAGGCATTCTTTTTTTTTTAAGATTTTTTAAAAATTTTTATTTATTTATGTATTTGACAGACAGAGATTACAAGTAGGCAGAGAAGCAGGCGGAGAGAGAGGGGGAAGCGGGCTCCCCGCTGAGCAGAGAGCCCGATGTGGGGCTCGATCCCAGGACCCTGGGATCATGACCTGAGCCGAAGGCAGAGGCTTAACCCACTGAGCCACCCAGGCGTCCCCTTGGAGGCATTCTTAATGATAGAGAAGATCCTAAACCATGAGCCAGCAAGGAAAATTCTGGCTCATGTGGAATACACTCAAAGGTGATATTTGACATAGTCGAATGTTATTCTAATTTAATGAATTTCCACTGAAACACTGAAGCCTCCCTGTTTCTTTTAATATATTTAAACATAAAAACTCATTCTGTGGCAGTATTGAGCTTTTGTTGTGGTTTGACTCATTTGTTTCACCACGTCATTAATTTAAATCTTATTTTTGAGCAATCAGTCACTTCTATGTGATTTCTTGGCTGCAAACTGGCCAGATAACCCTGGCCACCGATCATGCAAACTAGTTCAGTCAGCCTCTCCCACAGCTCCCTCCAACCTTCTTTAAGCACAGGGTTCTAATCTTTTTCACTGGAATGCTTAGCTAGCTGCTATAAACCCTATAATACTTTAATCTGATCCACAAAAACATTTCTCCATATTCTGAATAATCCTCTTCTCCCTCTCTCCTGATTCAAAGAAATAGGATTTCTTGTTGTTGCTGCTCCTTTTGTTTTTGTTCTTTAATGTATTCTCAGGGCTTAACGTATTGTCTAGTATATATGGTTAAAATTCAGTACATGTTTTATATATGTGTCCTTTCTTCCAGTCTTCAGAAAGTATACTTTGCAAGATTAATCTTTTTCATTTCTCTTATCTCATCCTTTCCAGTCTCAGCTAGGTTCTTAGTGCATCCTGGCTTCTTACCCTACTTTTTTTTTTTTAACAACATGTAATTATGGTTAGAGCTATTGTGATAGGCTACCTGTGTTCAATTTCTAACTCCATTACTTACTAGATATATGACTATAGGCACATTATCAATTAGTCTGTACTTCTGTTTTCCTATCTAGAATTGGATGTAATAATACCACTTATCTCATAGGGTTATTAGGAAAATTAACTAGGTTACACGTGGGATACATATAGAGCACTTGGAGTAGTCCTTTACACATAATAAGCATTCAGTAGTGTGTCTGTTATTAATAATCTGTTCTGTTCATTCTTTTTTTTTCTTTCTCTTGGTTTATCACTTTGGGACTTTTCTTACTATAATACAATATTTTTGTATATGTCTGATTCCCCTTTTAATTTCTATGTTTATCATTAAACTTTTGAAAAATATATTTGTTTTTACTTCTTGGAATTCAACCCCTTAATAGAAACAACAACAACAACAACAATCTGATTGAAAAATGGGCCGAGGACCTAATTAAACATTTACTTAAAGAAGACCCACAAATGACCAATAGGCACATGAAAAGATACTCGACATCACTAATCATCAAGGAAAGGCAAATCAAGCCACCATGACATATCACCTCACATCTGTCAGAACGATATTGCCCAAAAGACAAGATCACTTTCCCAAGGTGATCAACTAGGGTGTACACAAAGATAATTCTGGAATAAGATGCCTCTCATCTGTTAGTAAGCAACAACAAAAACACAAACAAACAAAACACCAGGAAGTACCCAAAGCAGAGTATGGAATTTATGTTAAAAGTCATGCACTGGGTCCCTTCAGGAGTCTTTTTTTTTTTTTTTTTTAAGATTTTATTTATTTATCTGACAAAGATCACAAGTAGGCAGAGAGGCCGGCAGAGGGAGAAGCAGGCTCCCTACCCAGCACAGAGCCTGATGCGGGGCTGGATCCCAGGGCCCTGGGATCATGACCTGAGCTGAAGGCGGAGGCTTAACCCATTGAGTCACCCAGGCGCCCCTCCCTTCAGGAATCTTATAGAGCATCTTTAACTTGTTTTATGCAGCTCTTAAGACAGGAACTGCACCTGCTGGTCCGTTGCGATGCTGCCATACTGCCAGATAGCTGGGGGAGCTATCAGCCACGCCAGTGTCAGCTAATGGCAAACCCCTGTTTTCCTTACCAACCAGTAATTGCCAATAAAAGACTGTTAACAATACACTGGGTCTCAGGAGCCAAATCTGAGAAAAATATGCCAGTTGATTCTCCCTTCCTCCAAATAAACATGAACTTCCCAAACGCTTTAGATGACTGGGAAGACTGAAGCTGTATTTCATCAGCCTTTTCTTCATCCCTAGGATGCGGTGAGTGATACTAGCATTGTTCAGCTCCAAACAACATTTTTGTGTCATGATGATATATGAAAATTTCTAAACTGAACTACCTGCCTGTTGGACTCTTTCAATGAGGACGAGAACCTTCCTTTTATCTGTAATGAGTAAATATGACCTGCACCCCAAGTGGAGCATGTAGCTCTCCTAAGATTTTTAATTAAGACTTTTTGCAGGGCCTCAGGTCCATATGCTGCTCAAGATTTTAGGGAGTTCTCTTCCTGGGAAAGGAAAGGATTATAGGAGATAATGGAGTGCAAAACTGCAAACACAGAACTACTCTCAGGTAGATGTAGTTGAGCTGATGACAAGGATATTCTGTTAGCCATGTAGGGCCAAATAGCCAGTGATACCAAGCAAGACTTTGAGGCCCAGTGGATTAGTCTGCTTTCCTTGGCCAGAGTAGCTTATGACAACAAAACCATCTCTGACTATCTGTGGTCCACCATGTAGAAATCTGCATGGAGCAACTCAAGTTAAATGTAGGTTAAAACAGAATGGCTAAGTAGATAAATCCATTTCCTGGATGTGGGAATTGGCAGAAGATTTTCTAAAACACCTCAATCAGTACCTTAACATTTTTCTTTCTGGGGTGGGGTTCCTTTAGGGGAGAACTTCAGAAATTCAAGGATTTTTTTATTTATTCATTACTCTTATCTTTTTTTTTAAAGATTTTATTTATTTATTTGATAGACAGAGATCACAAGTAGGCAGAGAGAGAGAGAGAGGAGGAAGCAGGCTGTCCGCAGAGCAGAGAGCCCGATGCGGAGCTCGATCCCAGGACCCTGGGATCATGACCCGAGCCGGAGGCAGCGGCCTTAACCCACTGAGCCACCCAGGTACCCCACTCTTATCTTTCATTCTCTCCTTCAGGAAGCTTAGCAACTATCCTGACAACCCTTGTGGGTTGAAATGATATGGTGGTCCATCATGGGAAGAAACACAGAGAGTCGTCAAAGATTCAGGATGGACGAATTGAAAGGTAAGCCTTATTCAAGACTGACCATAGACTGGGCCAGGGCTCCCTACAGAGGTTCCTGTAAATATGCTATAGTCAGCAGTGTAAGGTGACTCAGCTGACAGAGTGCTGACAATATGGCTGGAAGCTATTAGACCTCTATGACATACTGCTGCAGTGACCCATTTTTGTATCCCAGAAACTATTCCTAGAAGGGGAAGACATAGTGTACTCCCAAGAGATGATGTAGGATATACAGAGGTATCATGTTTCCACCACATCGTATTTCTGTAATCCTGGGATTTATCTCTAGCCCTTTGCACACTTGAGGAGGCAAAGTGATGTAGTTCTTCTCTAGCTGTGAAGTTTATGAACATGTAACCCAAAGACTGTATTCTATTTATGGAAGTTTAGCATGAGGCTCTTTTTGATACCTGAAATGCTTCAGAATATAATGAGAAATGGGGACCCCAGGCACTTGCTACTGTGCAGGTCTATCAGTTTTCATCTGAAAATGCTTTCCTGAATAATTGTGTTTGTTTTCTGGGTACTTAATCTCGGTTATTCAGTAGAAAGGCACAAGAAGAAACAAAGACAGTAATGTCATGAGGGTAAAGGGGAATGGGTGGGGCTATCTAAAAGAAGATACAATTAAGGTACACTATTTGATTTTGAATCAACTAATAATTCAATCATCAAAATAATCTAAAAATTATTTATTGATATTGCTAGATGTTAAAGGGGAAAATTATGAGAAAGGGATTTATTAAAAAAAGAAATACAAATAGTTTTTCTATGTATACAACATTCCTTAACTTTATTACTAATCAGAAAAATACAGATTGAAAAAGCAATGAAATAATGTTCTCAAGCCTAGGACAAGAAGGCGTTTTTAAGGCGTTATAATTTGGATATTGTCAAAATGTAAGAAAGCTAATGTTTCCATAAACTGCTAGTGGGAGTAGAAATTGGGTTAGTGACTTTGGGAAACAAAATACATGATATATTTAAAAATTTAAAGAGGGATTATCCCACATTTATTTCTGAGTTTATTTCTATAAGCGTCTATATGTGTCAAGCATACCAGACAAAGGTTATTACTATTCTGATAGTCTGTGTTCTCATGTTTATTCTGCTTCATCTGTTAATGTTAAATCATGATTAATGTTAAGTCATCTACCTGTTTTTCACTATGATTGTGGACTCATTACATCTCCTTTGAACTTTATCAGTTTGTGTTCTTATTTTATATCTCTATTCTTACTCCATTTACAAATGTATAATTTACTTATTTTTTTTTCTTTTTTAGTGTTTTTTATTATTTAATTTGGGTATCTTTGATTACTAGTAAGATTGGGCATTTGTTCACATGTTTTATTAGACATGTCTTCATTTTGGTATTTACCTATTTACTTTCTTTTTTTGTTGTCTCAAATTTTTATTTAAATTCTAGTTAGCAATATTGGTTTCAGAAGTAGAATTTAGTCAGTCATCACTTACATGTTAATACTCAGTGCTAAGTTGTGTATGGAATATCTTTTTTGCCTTCTTCCAATTTATTTTTTTCATACTTTTTAAAAACATTATTTCTGAATTCCTAAAATTGACACAGAGCTAGAATCTGTTGGATCCATGAGAGAATCTCTGATTTTATTAGATGGTTGAGCTATTTCACATTTATTGTGTTTATTAATAAATATTGAACATATCTATGCTATTTTTTTTGGTGCTTTTTCTCTATCATAGTTTATTGATGCCTGTTTTCCCTTTCCTACCATTTGTAGGACTGGTTATATTTTCTTGTTCTGTTCTTTCTTTAATATTTTAGAAAATAATGCATTTATTTCTTTCATATTAGTAATCACCCTAAAAGTTTTAAGTTTCCTAAAAATGATTAAATCTAATTAATGTACATATATTTTTATGTATAACCAATGACTTAATTACCTTAGATGGCTTTGAGTCCTTCCTCTTGTGTCTCCACCTAACTCCTGTGTTCAGGTTATCATCCTTTAAAAAATATTTTTTCTTACTATTTTTAACAAAACACAGATTTAAATTTGATATAATTTTACCACATGTATACACATTTTTGCTACTCCATTATTAATTTCAGTTTGGAATTTCCTTTTTCTTGCTGGAATATATGATCTTAGAAAATGAATAGAAGTCTTAAACTTTTTTGAGTTTTAATATGTCATTTTGGGGCACCTGGGTGGCTCAGTCATTAAGTGTCTGCCTTCAGCTTAGGTCATGATCCCAGGGTCCTGGAATTGAGCCCACATGGGGCCCCTGCTCAGCGGGAAGCTGGCTTCTCTCCCACCCACTCCCCGTGCTTGTGTTCAGTCTCTCGCTTAGTCTCTCTCTGTCAAATAAATAAATAAAATCTTTAATATGTCATTTCACCTTCATACTTGAATGTTAATCTGGTCAGAAAAGTGTCGCAAATTATTTTTTTGTTTATAATTTTAACTAAACTTTTAATATATTGAATATGTTGATTTGTTCTGCATTTAGTGTTCAGATGAGGCCTCTGTTATTTTGATTCTTATTATTTATATATTTTTATTTCTCCTCATCTGTGCTTTGAGGATTTTTTTGTTCCCTCTAGTATAATCATTTGCAATTTAATAATTTAATACTAACTTATTCTGAATTGGCAACATGTTTTTACTCTTATTAACTTATATAAATGATGCTTAGTTCATTTTGTATTTAATCTCTGAATTTCTGTTTATCTTCAGTTCTAAAAAATCCTCATCAGTTTAGTTTATTTTAATTCACTTTAAATAAACCTCCATGAATACTCTCTATTTTCTTTTTCTGGGGTGCTTAACATTTAGATCTTTCAAGTTATACGTTTAATCTACAATATCGTAAACTTTCCTACAATATCTCCATCTAAGACCCTTCAGGCTATATCTTGGGAAAACTGTTGACGTTATCTTTTAAGCTTAGTAACAACTTAGCAATTTACTCTGCATCTTTGTCCATTCTAATAATTACTATGTACATATATATAGTAATATATATATTTGTGTTATTATATATAGTAATATATATTTATATATTTATATTGATCTTCAGTTGACTTTTTCATCATAGAGTTTCACTGATGTAATAAAGTTCCATTATCCTCAGAAAATAATTATTATATTTATTTAAGGTTGTCTTATGGTTGTACTGTTTCTTACTTGTAGGCGTGTTCTTCTATTTATTGAGGTTTTCTGTCATTTAAGGTACTTAATACTGTCATTTAAGATATTTTTAGTTGAGAGTATCTGTGAACTTCTATGTTGCATACTTATATATCTATGTAAAGAAGAGAAGCCAGTACTTCTACCACCTGCATTTTAGCCAGGGTTTTTTGTTTGTTTTGTTTTTTGTTTTTTTTCTAAGAGTGAAAGAGGGATTAGATATGTCACAGAAGAACTTATGGTCCATAGTTTGGGAATTGATGTTCCTCACATTTCTTAGGTATTACCAGTAGCCTGGAGTATTACTGCTTTATATACCCAATGCAGGATACAATGTTCCTCTTTGGACATAGGTGTTACTGTTGTCCCAGGGTCCCTAGAATATATGAATCTAGGAGTGGAATACCCTTGTGGCTGCATCCAACTTCTACACCTGTATGATATTTAAATCTCATATTCTTTATAGGATCTTACCAGATTTTTATATTTGTGGGAGGGTTCATATTTTCTAGTTTTATACTAGTATTAGCCATGCATTCCAATAGTTTTAATCTAATCTATAAACTTCCATTCATGAACCCATGAATGTGGGTTCATGAATGGAAGCTTTCAATGGATGATCAAGTTTCTAGAATTCTTTAGTCCTCTAATCAAGTCATTTAGGTAAATAAAAAAGAAGCACATACCCTAATGGAAGCTGAATCCAGCAATGATTTCTAAATGAATAAACATCATTATTGAGGTAGAATAGTATTATACAATTTATTTAGGCTGTACCACAGATAGTATTAGTATAAAGGGTGACTTAATATTGAATTTATAGTATTAGTATAAAGGGTGACTTAATATTGAATTTATACATTAAACACATTTTCATGTATACTCTCTCTATTAGCTAGCATTCTCCAGAGAAACAGAACCAGTAGGAGATGATAGGTAGATAGATAGATAGATAGAAAGAAAGATAGATCTGTTTGAGCTGTTTTTAGTGCTATGATTTGAGGGCAGTGTCCCCCAAAAATGGTCTCTCCACAGGACTAAATCATTAGTGGAATTATCCAATTGTATAATGTCTAGAAGTTTATGCATATAAAAGTATACAGTTTGCAAAGAGATCTCTAAATAAAATATAATGTACTACTAGGTTTTTTTTTTCTTTTTACAAAATTTATTCTTACAAGTCAGTGTAATTTTCTGCTTACATAAGTAGACCAGACATAACCATTTCAATTATGAAGTAACTAAGACTCATGATTTGGCAAAGCAAAAGGCCAAGAAGCATTCAGGGATAGGCAGGACATCTAGCTTTTGTGACAGATGGATCAGCACACCATCCTTATGGTACCTGGCCTCTTCTTTTGGGTTACAAGGGTACACTAGCGAATTTTTTTATCCTATTAGCATGTACTCATTTATCACACGAACCAGCTATAATCTATTAAAGACCAAGATAAAAGAACATAGAATACTAAGTAGATAGAGTTTTTAACAATGTTTCAGTAGTAAAAGACTTGGAAGTTTATTGTTATTACTGAGCAGCTCACAGTAATATGAGGCACCAGGAAACCAACTAGGAAGGTAATACTGAGAAATTAAAATACATCATTAGGGGCGCGCCTGGGTGGCTCAGTGGGTTAAGGCCTCTGCCTTTGGCTCAGGTCATGATCCCAGGGTTCTGGGATCGAGCCCCGCATCGGGCTCTCTGCTCATGGGATCGAGCCCCGCATCGGGCTCTCCGCTCAGTGGGGAGCCTGCTTCCTCCTCTCTCTCTGCCTGTCTCTCTGCCTACTTGTGAACTCCATCTGTCAAATAAATAAAATCTTTTAAAAAAAAATACATCATTAAACATATTAGTGAACAAAGATCTTATGACATATCTTTTCTGTTTATAACCAAACTAGCAAAGTATTAAAAAGTGATGACAAAAATGTTAAGAGTATGATGAGTTGGACACATTATGTTGCATCAATTATAAGTCAGCAGAGTCTTTCTGGAAAAATGTTTGTAAACAGTTAACATGCGTGTTAAAATATCCATAGTCTTTGGATTTGACTCAGTAACTTGACTTTCAGTCATATTTTCCAAGAAAGAATAAAGATATAACCAACCTTTTATAAAACAGTTGTTTTATGTGAACTGTATTCATAACATATATATGTATATTTTTATCATTTATATAAAAATCAGCAAATTGAGAATCAATAATTAGGTATTTAATTATCCCCAAATAGAATAAAATAAATAAAAATATTAAATAAGTAGTATGTTGTTACTAAAATGTTTTGTGAAAAAAGTACATAGAATTATGTTTGCCAGATAACATTAAGTAAACAGAAATTATACAAATATATATATATATGTATCACATAGAGAGAGATGTAGATATCTAAATATATGTATGGTACATCAATTTAAACTTTATTCAGAAATCAACTGAAAGAAAATAAAACAAAACACAAACCTATGAGGGCACCTGGGTGGCTTGGTTAAGCGTCCAGCTCTTGGTTTCAGCTCAGGTCGTGCTCTCAGGGTCCTGAGATGGAGCCCCAGTGGGGCTCTGCGCAGTATCAGCTTGATATTCTCTCTGTTTCCCTCTGCCTTGCCCCCGACTCATGCTCTCTCTTTCTCAATCTCTTTCTAAAGAAGTAAATAAAATCTTAAAAAAAAAAACAAAACCCTGATATTATCCTGGAAATGAAGACAACAATAACTTTTGATTTTTTTAAAATGTTTATTTATTAAGTAATCTCTACTCCCAACATGGGGCTCAAAAATCATGACCTTGGATCAACAGTGGCATCAACAGTGTCTACCAAGAAATAGCTGGGTGCCCTAATAACTTGATTTTTATTGTGAGTGCTTCTCTCTGTTATTTTTCAAATTTCTAAAATGACTGTGTAAAATTTCTATAAGCATTATTTATCGTGCTATATAACTTTTAAAGCAATTATGAGAGAGGTAAGCTTTTCTTAGACAACTTTTTGCTTATTTCCTTTTTAAGGTCTTAGCTTCTGAAGCCAATGTTCACATATTTCCATGCTTTTTCAGAATTCTTTACTGAAATATATTTGAATCTGTAAATTCTATACTGAAGCATTAATTCTGAGTGGTACTGGGAATGCTAATTACACAGGACAGTCCCCCCATCACCACCACCCCGCCTTTTTTTTTTCTATTTTTAAAAACTTGGCAGCTGTGTTTTTAAGGTAATTTGCCTGTCATTAGTTGTTGGCGTGTCCAAGTGAAGAGGTCTGTGTTGTATCTTGTGAGTGAACAATCCTATGTAAGCACATTTATTCTACTCAAATGACTGATGTGACACAGGAGTTTCATGTCCTTGATATTCTCACCACCTAAATGGGGGGCGGGGGGGCAGCTTAAGATCACTTTTAAATTGTCTGCTAACACTTGGATTGAATCTAACTGATTCTTCATATGAATACACACTGTTCAGGGAATACTGAAGTTAGTTGGTATGATTAAACTTCATTTAAGCCAGTACCTAAGGTGAGGGTTCTTTTCTTTTATCTATTCTGGAGAAAGGTAATGTAGATCACTATATATATATATATATATATATTTTTTTTATAAACCTAAGACTGACATTCACTGAAAGCTTAAAAGGATGCTATTCAATGTTATTGGGCCCTAAGGACTTTAGGTAATAATCATTATTTCCTTTGAATTATAGTGTATGTTCTAATTTCTATGATAGGCATTGGGAAAAGGTGAAACAATAGATGGGATTCTTGGCACATCAGTTAATATGAACAAAATTATGTTTTAATGTTAATTTTAAGTGTTTTTATTTATTCCAAAATAGAAAATTGGCTACTTAGATCTGAAGACTTTAGTAGTTTGCACTTGAAATATTCAATTTATGATGCTATCATAACCTGCATGGTGAGAGAGTTTTCAAATCTAGTCATCTAATATAATTAATGTTCTCTCTGTCCATGAATAAATGGTATTTTCAGATATTTCACAAAACAAGATAATCTAATAGCCATTTTTGAGTAGACTATGAGGGGATATATAAAAATTGAGTTAGATTTTGTAGCTTTTAAGGAAATGGGTAAAGATGTCAAGAATCTGTAAATTCATGTGGTTTAACTATATTTACAGAAATGTTAATTTTTTATTCTAATGGCCTATTTTAGGCAACTTCATATCTTAAGGTCATTTAATTAAGCAGAATTCTTACTATTTTTTTAAGATTTTATTTATTTATTTGACAGAGAGAGACACAGCAAGAGAGAGGGAACACCAGCAGGGGAAGTGAGAGAGGGAGAAGCAGGCTTCCTGCTGAGCAGGGAGCCCAGTGCAGGGCTCCATCCCAGGACCCTGGGATCATGACCTGAGCTGAAGGCAAACACTTAATGACTGAGCCACCCAGGCACTCTTACTCTTGTTTTTTAAATGTCTGTAAAATATTCTTCAATTTGCTTATATAGAATAAACAGTGAATAAGTAGCCTTTAAGAATTTTATTATACGGACTACCACTTCCATTTAGGGTATGTAACAAGCAGGCTAAGCTACAAAATAATAGTATTTAAAAACCATCAGAGTAGTGAAGATCCAAAGAGTTAAATTCCTTTCTAGGAACAAAGACACCCATGGCTGTTTTCTTTCCTGATTGAATGATAGAAGACACCCACCACAGAGAAGAATGAGGAAAAATATGCTGATTGTTTCATGGACTAATAGTAGCATATGCCTGCTGAAATGCCAAATAAGTATTTTGTATAGCCTCAGCCCCAGAGTGAGTCTACTTTGACCCAGAGTGAGTCTACTTTCCCATGAGCTTACATCAAATGCAGAAGGAAGCAAACCAAAGGCTGGGAGCAGTGCAGGAGAGCTGAACTCCACTCTCCTGGTTTGCACAGGGTCTTCCCAAGGTCAAGGCAGCGGTTTGCTGAAGGGTTAAAGTAAATCTTTAAAGTACCTCAAGACTCCCCTGCAGGTACTACAGTGAACCTCCAATGACTATAGCAGGACCAAATTGCTTAGAGAGAACCCAGTAAGTCACTCTGGACCTTCACTAAGTGCAGTGCCCTAGCCCTCCAAGGGCTGGAGTCAAGGAAGTCAGGGGAAGAGTGATCCCCTGAGGAGAATGCTGGAGGGAAGAATACAACACAAAAGAACAGCCTGGAACATAAAAAATATGAATGCCAAAGTGTAAAATAGAATTAAATGACTGAAGAGTTGGAACCTTGGCCTTTGAATTTTAAATCATAAAGATATCTTTGAGTCTAACCTGTTTTCAGATCCCAGGACCTTCTTAAGGAAAAGTGATCTCACCCTCAAAACATTTTACAAATGGTAATTGAATCTATTTAGAGCTGCAACAATGTCCAGGCATTTCTAAACTATGGACTAGACTCACCCAACTCTAGTGACCCTATGCAATATTCTGCAAAAATGTCTTTTATTTCTACCTCTATTGATCTTTCACAATGTGTGAAATCCAATAAAATTAATATATGAGAAATGCAGAAAAGCAAATAAACTCATGGACAAGAGTGGGAACAGTCAATAGAAATGAGTAGACAGACAACAGAGAATTTGAAATTTTGTGACAAGGATTTTAAATTAACTATTAAAAAGTGTTAAAGGAGGGGTACTCGAGTGGCTCAGTTGAGGGTCTGATGCTTGATTTCAGCTGAAGTCATAATCTCAGCTTTGGTCTGCTTGAAGCTTCTCTCCCTCTGTCCCTATCCCCACTCTTTCTCTCTCTCTCTGTCCAAAATAGATAAATAAATCTTTAAAAGAAAGTTTAAAAAAGAAAGTGTTAGAGGAAACAATAGAAAATATAGACAGCATTGAGAAACAAATAGATCATTT
>ML111328.1:19626-74175 GCA_003697995.1 Taxidea taxus jeffersonii
GGGTAGGATTTCCTCAAGTGAAAGGAGACTGTGTAAAGGCATAAGAATATGAGAGGAAGAAATACCTTTTCTAGGAAGGGTAGTATTTCGAAGAGGTAGTTAAGAATGTGGTAGACAGGGTCTCCTGGGTAGCTCAGTCAGTTAGGCACTCAGGTCATGATCCTGGGATGAGCTCTGCATTTGGCTCTAGCCCTGTATTGGGGGGGGTCCATGCTCAGCAGGGAGTTAGTTTCTCCCTCTCCCTCTGCTGCTCCCCCTGCTTGTGCTCTCTCACTCTCTCTCATTCAAATAAGCAAATAAAAGCTTAAAAAAGGAAAAAAGAAAGAAAGAGAGAGAGAGAGAAAGAAGGAAAAAATGTGGTAGAATCAAAACCCTAAAGTTCTGTGGATGTCATTTCAAGGTCTTTGGACTTTGATCAGAAAACTACTGATTGTAATTGTCATGTTTTACTCTGGTATGTGACATGATCATTTTTACCCACTTGTCCTACAGCCCTGTTGCCCTGTTGCTAACCATGATAATCTCATCAGAGGAATGGGAAACTTTCTAGCTCTTGTTTCTTATTTACTTTCTTTCCCCTGCTGTCTACTTTTTTTTTTTTTTCTTAATATGGTAGCCAGGATGTTTTACTATACTTTTAGTCTGGTCATATTTCTCCCATGCTTGAAAACGTCCAGCAGATCACATTTAAATTCAAGTTAGAAAATGAAATTCAAATTTGTTACCAGAGCCTATGTGAATAGGACACTGCCTACCTCCCAGAAGCCATATCCTACCTCTCTCCTTCTTATTTACAATTCCACTGCTGCATATGTATTTCACTGATTTTTTTTCCTTAGATATCAGATGTACAGATTGAGAAAAATGCCCCTTTTAAGTTCATAGCAGTGTTTAATCACTAGAGTCTTTATTACTATTATTTTATTTTACATGCTTATTGTTTTAAGTTGAATGTCTCTTTGTCCTATTAAAGCGTCATCCCACTTTATGAGAATAGGAATCGGAGTCTCTGCAAAGCCCAAGTTTGAATTTTAATCAGCTAAATCATTCATTCATTCCACTCATACAGTTTTGTAGCCAACTTCCACTGTCCTCTTTCCATATAAAAGAAACCATTCTCATGTATTTTTATTAAAATATATTCTTGCAACAGGGGAACTATTATTTTGTGTGCATATTTTTGTGCTATTTCTTTAAAGTTTTTTTGTTACATATCTCACACTCCTTTCATTAAGAATTCTCTTTTTAATCCACTCATGTTGCTAATTGTACATCTAATCCATTGCTTCAAGGCAATGAACATGTTCTTTCTTTCTTTAAGGTAGATGTTACTTTTGGTTGCTGCTTCTTGCATATTGGGCACTTAGTAGTAGGGATAGCAGACAAATCGACTTCAGGGATGGCAAATTCGTGTTATTCAAAGCTACTTGCTACATGTTATTTGTCACAAGGATATGTCCTTGCTTTAAAACTGTAGTGGTGTCTTCTATAACTTTTCTTTCCAGACTTGCCACAAACCCAGTAGAAAATATGACCTTCTACAGAAACTTTGAATGCCATTGGATGGGGGGGATCACAAAGTAGAAAAAAAATAGTGTTCATGTTGCATCTTAAGCCGTCAGAGTGAGCACACCCACCCAGGGCACATAACAATAGGCTGGAGGGAGGACAGCAATAGGACAGATGCAGGCATTTGGAAATGTGAGAAATAGTTTATGTGCCTTTCTTGTACTTCGGCACTTGCTTACCCTAGACTTATATAAACCACACCTACTTGGTGAAGAAATGGTGCTAAGAATGCCTTAATTTATAGTTTTGTTGATCAGATTATTCACAATTGTTAATGGGAAGCTTGGGTCCCACTGTCATGCCACCTTATGATTAGGCATATGGTCTCCACTAGTGTCTGATAGCAAGCCAAGGACTATTTTCTATAGTGCTTCAAATGCATCTTACTAAGATCTCTATCAAATATGAAATCAGTTCCTTCTTTGAGGTTCCCATGAGGCTGATCCCATTGTGGTAGTAGACTAGTGTGATGTCCCTGTGGGAAGATGAGGTAGTCATTGTTTCTGTATATTACCTTATAGCCAAAACTGAAGAACTAAAATAAATCTGAGTAAGTATTTATATTCTACTGCTGCCCCTGCTGCTTTCTCTGTGCCTTAGGGCATATTTCTAAAGAAATGCCCATTTAAAGAGTTGCATAGGACCTGCTAAGGGCTCCTTAACATACTCAAGTAAGGACAAAACACCTGGAAGAACAGTTTTTATCAAGGATAACATCTGTTTGCACTAATAATTTATCAAGATGCAACCTCTTTCCAGATATCTAAAATGAAGACCTTATATATCCAGTTAGTAGGTATTTACTAAGATTTTTCTAGGTGCCAAGGACTGGGAACCTGGCTAAACTCTCCCAGACTAGGAAATTATGCAGAAACAAAGGACACAGTTAAGCCTGGGTATCAGGCTTGAACTCCTCCGGGCTGCTTCAGCCACTTCTCTGGGACTCTCCCCAAATGCAGCAAGACATCTGATGGCATTTATGGTGGACGCACCTCTTCCCCCTGGAATTAAAAACTGGGACATGAAGCACAGGGCTTTTTCTCATAGATGGCCTCAGTATGTCAACTGTCTACATTCTCTTTAGTTCCTCATTCCTTCCACCCTAACTTGAAAAAAAAGAAGAGGAAAACGGTCTTGGTTATTATATTACAGGATATCATATTGCATTATAAAGAATGTTTAGAATGAAGGATCCGTGGACAAAAGGACGAGACCCATACAAAGCGAAGGTCAAGCAAAGCTTTATTTCACGCCAAGCATGGAGAACCAAATGGGCCTGCCGGGGCTGCCTCTTACAGAGAAGGCGACCCCTCCCTGCCTTACCAACTAACTTTTAAGGGGCAAGGGCCATGTGGTTGAGCCTGGCCACACACAAGTGGCCAATGAGATTGCAACACACAGAGAAAGCTGCATAGTCATGTTAGGTCACACACAGGTGGCCAACTGAATTACAGTTTACCCTATAGTAGCTATTTGAACTAGCCCGTCACTCTGGTCAGAAATGGCGCCTTAGTTTGGTGCCCAAAAGGCGGGGCCCACATTCTTTGGTAGTTAGGGAGATAGTATGTGCGCTTTACTGATTAGATGCCTCCATCTGGCCTGACTTGTCTTTGCATCTGGGCTCTGTTATCTCCGCCTGGCCTGACATGTCCTGGTACCTGGGCTCTGTTATCAGGGACTGGTCGGCCATATTTTACTGGTTTCCCAGACCTGTTTCTAAGTAAATTCCTCCGGTGGGGGGCAGGGTGGATCTAAGTTCACTGCATAAACAACAAAATGGCTGTTCTACTGGGATGGGGTCGCTCTGGCTAAGTAGGCCCTTACATAGAACACAGAGGACAATCAGAAAATATAACTTCCCTGGGGTGCCTGAGTGACTCACTTGGTTAAGTGTCCGACTCTTTGATTTGTGCTCAGGTCATGATCTCAGGGTTGTGAGATCAAGCTGTGCAGTGAGCCCCTCTGAGTAAGCTAGGCTCTACCCTGGGCAGGGAGCCTGCTTAATATCCTCTCTTTCCCTTTCCCTCTGCCTCTCCTTCAGCCCTCTTTCTCTCTCTTAAAAATAAATAAATTAGGGGTGCCTGGGTGGCTCAGTGGGTTAAGCCTCTGCCTTCAGCTCAGGTCATGATCTCAGGGTCCTGGGATGGAGCCCCACATCGGGCTCTCTGCTCAGCAGGGAGCCTGCTTCCCTCTCTCTCTCTCTGCCTGCTTCTCTGCCTACTTGTGATCTCTGTCTGTCAAATAAATAAATAAAATCTTAAAAAAATAAAAATAAAATTAATTAATTAATCAATTTAAAAAAATAGACCCTTCTTTACCTGCATGTCCATTTTAGGTTATTTAGTGTCATAGAGGGGAAATTTCCTCTGCCCTATTGTCCTTCTAGCTGGACTTAGAATCAAATTGACATGAGACAGAGTAACAGAAAAAAAATCCAATAAGCATACATATGAGGAATCCATACAGACACAACATTCCAAAAACAATGGGGCAACATGAAGCTTATATGAGCTAAGGAGAGGGGCAGGGCCCTGAGGATGCATAAGGGAAATCGCCCATTAGCAGGAAGCTGAAAAGAGATGTTTAGAAAAACAAGGTTATCCTATTATATAGATGAGTTCCTAAGGTAAAGGTGGGTAAGTTCTCTGCTAATAGTTCTATTCCTCTTGCAGGCTTTCCTTTCTGATGTAAATTTAGGCAGCAGTGAGGGAGGCAGAGAGCTTTTTCTCCAACTAATGGGCTTTAATTACTTTGCATTTGAAATCATCTTTGTGCCAAAGTGGCACAGTTTGGGGCCTCTCATCCTGCACTCCTTCATTTCCTATCTCAATTTACTTATGGATTTTCTTCATGTTAAACTATTCAATGCAGTCCTGTGTCTGGTCCTGTGTTCAAACTTGTCTTTCTAAGTTTGAAGTTTAGAGAAGAAAATGTGAGAATAATAATACCATTTTGGATTAAGATCATCTCGCTTTTGTATACTTCATATTTTCCAATAATTACAAAATATGCATTCTGAAGGGGAAGAAGCATGAAGTGGTGTTTTATTTTATGAAATCAGTTTCTAAATAGGAACTGCTTTTTTTTTTTTTTTTTTTTTTTCAAGCTCCTGCCCAACATGGGGCTTGAATTTACTACCCTGAGATAGACTGAGCCGGCACCCCTCTAAAAAAGGACATTTTTAAAAGAAAAAAAAATAAAAAGAAGAATAGATGCACAATTTAACTGTATAAAATACCATAGTTTATAGACGATCATTAGATAATAAAATTTTACTAAAAGGACTTTTGTTATAATGTGAAAGGGAAAATATTACTTGAGAAGATCAGAAAGTAAGCTATAAAATTAAGCTGGATAAATGTTTCATAACAGTTGAATGGCATAAAATCAACGATATTTTAGGATGCCCTTTAGAAACACAAACCGGATAAAACAGCAATTTCTGTTGGAAGGAAAATCAAATTCTCCCACTCTAATATAAATGAGCAGGGGATTTCTCTGAAAGCTTTTAATCCACTCCAGCAGTCAATCTTCTTATAGAAAGAGCTGTCCTATTATTTAGACATTCAAATAAAGTTCTACCTAAATTAATAGTGACTGCATTGTAATAAGAAAATAAGAACTGGTTTATATGTGTAAATTCTCCTTTAATTATGGAAGGAGTGTATGATAAAGTCCATTACAAAACAAAATGTTCCTAGTTTTAGCAGGTCAGTTCTAATCAGGGTATATAAATATTTCTTTCTGGTTTAACTTCCCTAGTACAAACCACGTGGTGTCGATGGGTAGAAATTTGAGAGTGGCCCCTCTCCTTTATTCACCTGAGAAAAAAAACCCAGTTGTGAAATGGTCTTTACTCTAGGCTCTGGGTCTATGCTATGTGGCCCCACTGCTCTTTATTTCTATAGCATGCAATAGATTTTGTGCCTTTCACCCTCTCTCTTCCTTTCCTCTCTCATTGTCCTCTGGTATCAGTCACTCCATTCCCCTCCCAGATCCCAGTGCTCAAGGTGTTGGAAATGGTTGGGGTTCGGGTCAAGAAAGAATTCTTGAGAAACCTCCAGAGCAAAAAAGATGGTTTTTTTAAAGCACAGGGACAGGACCAGTAGGTAGAAAGCAACACTGGGATGGTGATGAGTGGCTGATTATATACTTTCAAGTTGGGAAGGGGTTAAGGATAGCATAAATCTCTAAGGAATTTGGAAACAAGGTTTCCAGGATCTTGAGGGGCTAGCTATGGTTAGGAAAAGGTCATTTATTACTGTCTAATAAAACCTTAGTCCTGAGATCCTTCAGGTGTGCATTGATGGGTCATATGCATGAAGGATGATCGCCAACATGCATCTAAAGGGGTAGAAAGGAAGCTTCCAAAGGAATTTTTATATGTTAAAGTAGACTTCCAGGATCCTGGAGGTTGGGCTAAGAGTGCCTTTTGCCCTTAGCAAACTTAAATTCCAGGCAGCTGAGTTCCTAGAGGAATGTCACTCTGCTTCTTTCAAGACTTGTCAGTGGGCTGTAGGCAGTTAGAAATTTAATTATTTTTTCTTTTGCCTGTTTTCTACATCACTCAGGCATAATAGCCTATTACTTACATGTAATTATGCTACTTGATGTATAGGGTTTATGGGTGGGTAATAGAAGAGGAAAAAATGAGCTTCTAATCTGGTCTAATTCAGGATAATTCATCTGTACCACAGGCATATTATATTTCTAAGTTTACCCTCCTGATCTAGTTTTACCTGTGGCCTAATTTTAAAATTGTCCCTGTTGGATTTCCTCCTGCCCCAAAGTGCATTATCAAAATTGGCCTACTTTTATCCAATCTTTAAAGGAAAAAGAGTTTGTCAAACAGCTTTCTTGCTGTATGTTTTACAAAACTGAGTTAACACAAAACAAAACTGTGTTTCTGAAATTGACTACATTTCTATCAGAGAGTTCACTTTTCCAAGAGCTTTTTTTAATTTCCTAATTAACTTTTATTCATTTATCTCACTAATTCACTTTTTTAAAAAGATTTTATTTATTTATTTGTCAGAGAGAGGTAGAGAGTGAGAGAGAGTGAGCACACAGGCAGGCAGAGGGAGAAACAGGCTCCCCACTGAGCAGGGAGCCAGATGCTGATGCAGGATTGGATCCCGGGATGCTAGGATCAGAACCTGAGCGGAGGTAGATGCTTTACTGACTGAGCCACCCAGGCATCCCTCACTATTCTCATTCTTGAGGTTCATGTTTTACTAGCTCTCAGTCTTTCTCCTCTCAACATGTAATACATAGCTCATTATTAATCAGTTTAAAATATTTTTAAATTTCCACTATAAATTTTTTCTTTAACCATTGGATGGTGAGGTAATAGAGGTAATATAGTACCATCCATCTCTTCTCCCCACCATACTCAATATCAAGGTTAATTTATTTGCAGTACTCTTAAAGCAGAGATGGGAAGAATAGTTTTCTATTTTCTTTGCACTGAGGGTGTATCTTTTTCGAGTTAGCATTGCAGTGAACCAACATGAGTTTGCTCCTTGGTGGGTCAGAAACTGTACCAGGTTGAGTTGTTGCACAAAGTCAACTATTTGCAGCAAACAAGGAAATCACAGGGAATGGCTTCCAAAGCCGTGACTCCCCAAGAGAGGGTGAGTGGGTTCCTTCTGCTTAAGGTTAGAATGAATATTTACACAGGGAGACCTTGTCATCCTATGTAGAGGTGGACATAAGGTCCCACATGCACCTTGAGGAAACAGGCCTGTACATACATAGTAAGTTATGTAAGTGAGGCTGAGGCTCCTCCTGGGGTGGAGATTTTATTATTACAATGAGGTAAATGTAGTCATAGGTCGTTCCAGAGGTCACTCCATGGTCCATCTGCAGGAGCAATTCAGGTTTAGCTCTAAAGGTCTAGGTGGTCTGGGCAGGAGATTTTGTCAGGGCAGTTGCCAGCAACTGGGGGGTGGTTTGGGATTTCATTTGACTAAGAGGAAGACCAGAAAGAAGAGCTTAGAGAAAAATGTAAGACAGGTGTTAGTGAGTCTGAGCAAGTGGGCGGTCTTGGAGTCTAGATGGTGACAGCTCTGGGTCTCCTATTGTACTCTCTACTTAGGCCCTGGGGATTCAAACTTGTTGTTCTGGTCCCAGGAGTTTTCCAAAACAGGAAATGCTGTAAGGCAACTGCAGATTCAGTGTTTCTCATGCCTTTCTCAGTTCTTGCTCTTACCCAAATCCTGAACTGGTGATTCCTTAACATCTTGGCATTTCTTCATTTTTCATTAAAGACTTTTTAAAAGTATGTTTTACAGGGCACCTGGGTGGCTCAGTTGGTTGGGCAGCTGCCTTCAGCTCAGGTCATGATCCTGGAGTCCCTGGATCGAGTCCCACATCGGGCTCCCAGCTCCATGGGGAGTCTGCTTCTCTCCCTGACCTTCTCCCCTCTCATGCTCTCTCTCACTCTCTCTAAAAAAAAAAAAAAAAAAAGTATGTTTTACAAAGAATCTTATATATTTTATTAATGAGATTTTGTTGAAATATTCGAGTTCATAGTTACCTCCCTCCTTCCCAAAGGAAGTACTTTTTTTTTTTTTTTTTTTTTTAGTTCTTCAATCAAAGATACTGGTGGGCTTGGAATAGGATGCTAGCCAAAGGATTAGATTGGGAACTGAATAACTGATGTTTATGATACTGTGTGGAGTTAGGGGAAAATGGGGGAAGGGATGGAGAATAAAGCTTCAAGGAATGTCACTAACACAACAATTTTATATGTATCTTTTCTCTTTTGCATTTGCTTTTTTGGAACACAGCTGTATTCTGTTCATATTTCATGGGATGCAATATCTTATACCATTTTAAACACACTCTTCATAGTTTCATGAACTTTTCCACTGTGTCCTTTATTGCCCTATATTCATTTGAGGATTCTTTTTCGTTTGTTTATTTTGTTTTTGTTTTGTACCTCCTGTTAGAGATTTGCCCCTGACTGATAATCCTTTGCTGTTAGATAATATTCAGATCTAAGGAGTTCATTCTAAACTTTGGCTATTTGGAAGGGGACTTACTAATTGTTGGGTCTCATTAGAGGATAATAGGGAGAAGACCATGTCTTTAGGGAGCACATTTTAATGTCAGTCTCCGTGGGTTTTCTTTGTGGACTGGCCATTTCCCCAGAAAGGAAGACTGAGTTGGGAAAATCCTGGATGTCTCACTGTTCTGTTTGTAGGCTTTCATTCAACCCTGCTGCTTTGGTGTATCAGCATGCAGTAGCTCTCATGTCCGATTGGGTCCATATTGTAGAAAATCTGATATTCAAAATCTTTATAGAATAAACATTCTAAGCCCTGTCATAGCAGAGAAATCACAGTTCTGTGCTACACAAAATAACAAAAGGAATCTAGAGTTCAAAGTTTTAACACTTCAGTTTCGTAACTCTATCTCACCTGTCCTCTGTGTCAGGGGCTGTTAATTGACTACTAACAATTCATAAACTGGCTTTATTGATTTTTGGAATAAAGATGACATTTTCTAGTTTTTCTTGAAACTAGCTATAATCATCTATTTGTACTACTAGTAGGATGCAGGTTGTTATATGTGACGTTTCCAAGGCATATGCTTTAAAATTGCTAACTCTACCAGATTAAACTTTTCTTGTTTTTGTTCTTCCATCTCCCAAAATGCTATGTTAATGTGATGACTTACAATCTCTTGGATCATGAGGTAAACCTGAGGAAGGAGACCAGACACTAGACTGGTAGAAAAGAAAGTCAGAATCAGGATGGCTACCACCATATAAACCCTAGATTGGACCTCAGCTGTTGTTTTTTGTGTTGTTGTTGTTGTTTTTTCCAAAAAGAAAAACAAAATTTAACTTTGATTCAGTAATTTGTTTGGAATTTTACAATTATATATTGTTGAGCTTAACCTAACTCAAAATTCCTTTCAATGGCATTTGTTTCTTTCTCTTCCTGAGCCTTTGCTCTGTTCTGTGACACAAATGAGTCAAGAATGTTATGAAATATATAGAGGCAGAGAGGGACACTTGCCAAAGACCCTGCTGTTTTCTTCCCCACTCCTCATAAACATCCTGTTGGTCATCCTAGTAAAGCCTTCCTTGGGTACTTGGAATATGCATGTCTCTACTAGCAACACAGATTTTGTGTCCATAATGGGGAGTGGAGCAGTTTGCAGTTGTCCTCTACTCAGTGGCCTTGCTCTGTGCTTCTTGCCTCAAGAAATGAATTAATCCTGCTCCCCACAACTGCTGTCTGTGCTGACTCAGGGGATTTGCCATCAGACCAGATTTTATACCGGCCTCTCAGAAGGATGCCCTAGATAAGAATAAGGATACCTTGGTCCACTTAAGCTCCTACAACAAAATAGCACAGACTGATGGTTTATAAGTCATAGTGTGTTATCTTGAAGATGATGAGTCTTCTTTATATACTGCTTAATAATCCTCTGGTCATCATTGATATGATTTTTTATGCTAAAAGAGGATCTATACCTAACTAAAATCTGAATTTATATTTGACTCCAGAGGAGAGAGAAACAGGAAGCAGATAAGTCTCACTCAATCTCAGTATGCTAGTTAGTTGAATTTTCGAATGGATTGATGACTTTCTTGAAGGCGAGTGCTATGCCCTATTTATCTTTATATTCCTAGCATGTAGCATGATGTTGAAAACATTAAGGTCCTACATATAGATTTCCCAGAACTTAAGAATGCATTTATTATGTATATACAATACATATTTAACCAGTTCAAAATAAATTAGGCTTATGTTAGCAAGCAATAATACCTGCAGCACTTATATAAATGTTGAAATTGTCTAGTCAGTGGCATTCTTCAATACCCATTAGAAAACTCTGGAGTTTCTAAGAGTGTGTGTTTTAGTTTGTAAATTCCTTTCATAACTAGAATGAAGAGCTTCTTTTCAGAATAAAATCTTGACACCACTTTAATGGCGCAGCCAAATAGTATTTTGAATACCTAGAGAAATATAATAAAGTTATAATAAAGTTGCTGAAATATAAATTTGTCTTTTTCTCTAAAGCATGCTTACATGTCACTATGACATTTCCTTGTACTTTCTGATAAGATGTCTTGTGATGGCATGCGCTAATAAAAATGCTCTATTTTTATAAGAAAATTAATCAAAATATCAAGGTATCTTCTATTTTATAGCACTAATTTTACTGTTGTTCAGGAGGACCTACACTGTGTTACTCTATACAGTATTGCCAACGATCTGGTTTGGTCTTTAAGTGTTTAGCTAACTTTTAAATATGTATCCAGCATCATGCAAAAAAAACAAAACAAAAAACCAGAAAAACAAATAGAAAGCATACGTGTTTGTTCTTAGGTGCATAGATAAAGCTCTTAATTAGTCATTTGCAAATAGTCATCGGGAATATACATGCTTTATTATGTTCTAGATTTGGGTCTATACTAAAAGGTTTCAACCTCTGTTGCAGATTGGATTCCCTGGGGTCTCTGAGATAGAGTTTTCATATAGAGGCTTCTATAAGGACTTCTGAAGTGGGTATGGCCCTACAAAGTTGTCCCAAATTAGGGGAAAGGAGGCAAGAATTTTTTACTCCAAAAAGATCAGTCATTGGATGCAGGCTGCCCTGAGAAGGGGGCATGCCCTCCAGCAAGGGTGTTCTTTTCCAAGTAGGCAATCACCAAAGTTGTTGATAATTAAGAGCTACTCACCTAAGCTAGGGAATATAAGGATAGATGAGAGCTGGATAACTAGGAGATAGAGTCTCAGTAAATTATTTCATCTGTCTCTCTGTTAATTTTAACCAAGAAAACATAAATTACAAAAACTTACTCTTATTGATAAAACAGAAAGGCTAGATTATGCCTTAGTGAGCTATATTATTCTTTTAGTGCACTAAAATTTTTAAGATAGAGACAAATTCTGTCTTGGTAGTCTTATGTGAATGGTTCTATGTGAGTTGGCCAAGTTAATGGATTTGACCCTTCTTAGTAAAGGTAATAGGCTGATATCAAAGCTTAAGTAGAAATGAAAATCTAAATGTCTATGTGAAATACAGATTTGAATATCCAGCTGGTGATAATATCACTCTAAGTTAAAATTAGTTCTAGTTCCTCAAAATGTATGATTTTGACCTTCTCTGGAGTTCCCTTGTGCAATTCATTTTATCTTTAATGAAAGAAGAATGTTAGACAGTTTTTAACACTCAAGAATCATAGATTTATATCCTCTACATATTTTACTTTGTAGCTCAGCCAAAATAGGCAAAAGGATTGATAAAATTATATTTATAGTTCTAAATTATATAACTATTTTCTATAACTTTTAATCAAGTACTTTTGTGATTAACTTTGCTGAGTATTATTTTATTAATAGCCCTTTAAATTTTCTGAATTTATTCAAAATCAATGGGACACATTGAGAATAATAAGCCGATGTTATTACTAAAAAAATGATTTGTATCTTATTCATTAATACTACATGCATTTCATTAGCAATTTCAATGTAAGAGCTGTTTTATAGTCTATATCTGCCATACAACATACTTTTTTAAAGTGTAACATTTAAACAAAGAATTTAGGTAAGTGTATGATTTGAAGCCAAAAACAGTAATGTTTTGGGGCTTTATTGGAGATTTTATTCACTTATTTGTTAGAGAAAGAGAGAGAGAGCACAAGCAGGGGAAGCAGCACGCAGAGGGAAAAGCAGGCTCCCCACTGAGCAAGGAGCCCAATGTAGGACTCGATCCCAGAACCTTGGGATCATGACCTGAGGTGAAGGCAGACACTTAACTGACTGAGCCTCCCAGGCATTCCCAAAACAGTAATGTTAATAAATAATATTAACTTTCAAGTATGTTTGCAAAAAGAGGAAATTCTAGGAAATGATGCTGAAACTGAAATAAAGTACCAGTTACTTTCACCTAAAGTTAAGTTTTTCCTTGAAATTGCTATTACCGAAACTTGAAATGTATAATAGTAGATCAAGAATATATTCTCTAAAACTTTCTTGATGCTAATGCCAAAAATGTAGAATGTGGTAGGTTTCCTTTCCAAACTCTAACAAACATATCTGACAGGCCTGGCAACTCAGACAAATTTTGGAAAGCACACAAACTCTCTCACACACAATGGTAGTTAGAAAATGAATACGTTCTGCAAGCTTTTTTCATTGCTCTTTGCCAATTTGCAAATAGTCCCTTTTTATAGATATTTGAAATTATCTTTGCATGCAAAATTTAAACATTTTTGAGTACATGTATGGTTTTTAATGATACTTCTATGAAAGATTATAATTAGGACCTCAATTTTATGATGAAAAGTAAATGTAAATACATGTTTATATTATCAGCTATTAAAAATACTGTATGAGGAGCATCAAATTAAAGTTACTTAAAGAAGATATCAATGATATTTCAGATAGCTAGTTTAAAACACTGAATATCTGACAGTGTACATACTGTCTTAGAAAAGGAGATATTCACTATATTTTGTTTTGACTATTATGTCACTCACAGAAATAACTAAGTTCTGTAAGACTTTTAACTGACTTAGATGATATTATTTAATTAACAAGTGTACAAATATGAACCAATGTTCAAATATATTTATAGAAAATATGTCCATATTATTTTTAAAGAGAGGCATATTAAACTTCAATAAGAGGTTTATATAATAAATATAAGAAAATATTTGGTATATTTGATATTTGGTTTCATTATGTATCTTTATGTTACATATACTTTTAATGTTAAAAATAAACTATTTGCATATAAATGAGTATTATGTAGTATTTGGCATTTAATTCACAAGTTATTTCCAAGATGTTCTCTTTATAATCAATTGATGTTTACCCCAAACTGCAAATTAAAATATTCTCCAACACTGACTCATTTTTTACAGACTTTTCAATTAAGTTTCAGGGATGATTAAGCAAAATAAATTGCTGCTACCAAAAGCCAATTTAAGAGTTTTTCCTTTCATTTTCTAGCAAACAATAAACTATTTGAAATATAGAAAAAGATTAAAACAAATCAAAACATATGTAAGATTTTAAAAAATAACTATAATTTATAAACTTTAAATTATAAACTATAAATCAAAACATATGTAAGATTATAAAAAATAACTTTAAAAATAAACTATAATTCTTATATTAAATGTTCACAGAAACAAATGTTCCTTAGCAATCCAAAAACTCTGACAGAAAGATTAGAATTTCAATTTTAAATGAATTCTTTTGAATAATTATTGTTGTAATATTTATTTACTTTCTAATACAGAAATTTTGCAAAAACATAAACTCTGTGTGTGTGTGTGTGTGTGTGTGTGTGTGATTTGCTTAAATTTTATCCTGTCTCACTTCATAGAATTTCTGGGATCCATGGTTTGATGTTTTCGATGTTTTGGGAAAATTCTCAGACATCATGTCTTCAAATCTTGTATCTCTGTAAGTCTATTTCTCCTTATACTGTGAGACAATACACTTCTATACGAGGCTTACATTGTGGGCCTGATGATTTTTTTTGGCTCTTTTAACGAAAAGCTCCCTCCCTTCCCCTCTGTTCCCTTCAGCTTCCTTCTTTCTTTCCTTCCCACCTGCCTGCCTACCTTCTTATAATGTTTCCTTAATTTTACTTTGGGACAATTCACTATTAATTAAAAAAGACTATGACTTTTGCGACTTAAAATGGCCTTGGAGTCACCAGTTATCTATAGGCAGAAAGTGAACTCAGAAAGTTGCTTAGCAGCCAAGGAGGTCACATTTTCCAATGTCCAGTTACTTTATGTCAAAGATGGTAATGAAGGAAGATAACTCACACAGAGGATGGAATAAAAACTCTACAGAGATTAATAAACCGTGTTCCTCTTTCAAGGGACAAAACTAGGGTCTACTCAAGAAATAATATTTTTTTTTCTTATTCCCAGGGCAAGATATCCCCTCAATGTCTCTTCCACAGGACTTCAGCACCATTCTGCTGTGTTTCCCATCTCCCTCCCTGACTGCACGTGGCACTTTCTATTGTTGTTATAGTGTTTCTATTTCTCTAATGACATAAAAATTCATGATTTTTGAGCTTGATACCATCATGTAAGGAATTTCTATTTTTATTTCACTGTGAGAGAATGAGTGACTTTTATTTAACCCATCCTCCACCCTCCTCTCCTCTGGTAACTATCAGTTTTTTCTCTATAACTGAGAGTCTGGTTCCTATTTTTAAAGATTTTAGTTATTTATTCATTTATTTATTTATTCATTTATAGGACAAAGCAGGGTAGGGGCCAAAAGAGAGGGAGAGAGAAAATCCCAAGCGAACTCTGTGGGGAGTGTGGAGTCCAACTAGGGGCTTGATCCCAGGACCCTGAGATCATGACCTGAGCCAAAGGAGGGCACTTAACCGACTGAGCCACCCAGGTGCCCCTCTCTCTCATATTTTTATTATTTTTATTTATTTTTTTTAACATTTTATTTATTTATTTGACAGAGATCACAAGTAGGCAGAGAGGCAGGCAGAAAGAGAGGGGGGAGGAAGCAAGTTCCCCGCTGGGCAGAGAGCCCGGTGCAGGGCTCAATCCCAGGACCCTGGGATCATGACCTGAGCCGAAGGCAGAGGCTTAACCCATTGAGCTACTCAGGTGCCCCTCTCTCATATTTTAGTGAGAAAAAGAAAGTGAACGAAAGGATATTTAATAAATTGAAAGAGGAATGGTTGTAAGCATTAGTACCATGTACAGACGGTTCATTTGCCTTTATTCCAGGTGTGAGGTAGGATTGTATGTGCTAACGCCCTAGATGTTAAGTTTGGCTAAGTGAGTCACTATACCTAGTGACATACAGTTAGAGGCACGTCGGTCACTTCTGGTAGGATCCTGAAGAGTCAGTGCAGGGTTAATGAGCTCTGCCCTACCTTTCCTTCCTCCGTAACCATTCACTGTATTTCTGGAAGAGGTTGCTCTCAGAGTTTGGTTACTAAACAAAGAACAAAAAACTACCTGAATTGTGTATGCTCTGTGAGATGGAAATAGGTCTTTGTTTTAAAACACGGATTTGGGATTATTACTTATTACAGCAAAATATAACTCATCTTTACTTGATAAATTTATCTTCCCTTTTGTATCCTCAGCTTCCTTTAAAGTTAAAATTTTCCCCAATTTTTGGTATATATTGTGATGTTATCCATTTAAACAGTGCTTATTTTTTAATCAATACCTTAAGCATATAAATGCAAACATACACACATATACACATATATTGAAGTATTGAAATACATATCTGAAATAAAAAACTGTAGTTTTATATTAAGTAAAAAATACATATGTTAAAATACCATTTCTCTGATAGAAAATTACTATATATTTTAAAGCATATTTATACTTAAGCACAAGTTTTATTTTTTTTAACAGGTTTTCTTCAAAAGTGTCAGTTTCTAGCCTTATGTTCTCTGTAAATAAGATGAGACCATTTTTTTTTTCTTTTTTGTTTCATTTCATCTGCAAATTTTTTTAAAAAGATAGTCAACTATTTAGGTGAACCTTTTGGACCAAGCTCAGGTTCATAATTCTCTCTCTCCTTTAATTTCCCACTGTGATATCTCAACAAGAAAAATAAGCATAATCTGACATTGAAACTGAATAATGTCATAAGAAAGTTTTGCCTCAATGACAGAGCTTAGGGTAAAGATCAACATTTTCTTTTCTGTTCTTCTCTTTTCAGATTTTATTTTTAAGTAATCTCTACACCCAACATGGGGCTCGAACCTATAACCCTGAGATTAAGAGTTGTGCATTCTACCAACTGAGCGAGCCAGGCCTCCCAGGACCATCATTTTCTAGGCGACTTGTGAAGTCCTAACAGCCAATGTGAGAGCAACTTAGCACAACTGCATAGTAGTTGTCCTTAGATCCCTGCAATTCATCTTCAGAAGGGTCATCCAACAATTACCTGACAGATAGATATAATGGGAGAATATTTAAGGTAGCTAAGAGATGACTGACTCTCCCAGATTTCACATGTAAACTCCTGACAAGTGTAGCCTCTCTACGTTGCTCAACAAACACTCACATGTTAACAGAATTTCTCATGGACTCCCCACTTTTGCACCAGCCCACTTGATCAGAAATGCATCTCTTGTCATGTATCTGTTTTAATTTAATCGAACTAAAGCCATAAAATGAAATCACTAGTAAGATAAATATAAAATAAGACCACTGTAATTATATAACCTTGTGTCAAATATCCAAGAAAATTCTTGAAGATAAGAAAACTAAATAAAATGTATAAATATTGAGATATGGACAAAATTACATGTCTAGATAAATGGTAAAACTCAAAATATTAAAAATATTAAATTTGCTATGAGTTATAATGCAGATTTTATTTCTTATATTGGAATTAATAGTTAGAAATGGCAAGTAAAATTACCAATGAAAATTCAAACCGTATATTATAAAACCTATAAAAAGAGCAGAAAAGCATAAGATTCAGAACAAAACTCAAAATTTAAGAGAGGACATAAAGCCCCAAATATCAGCTTATCATATTATTGGTTAGGAAATTATATCATAATCATTTCTCATTAAATTAGTTTCTATCTGTTGCAATTTAAATCAGAATACCAACGATTTTTCTTTGATGGAAAGTGCATGAAAACCTGACTCAAAAACTTTAAGTCTTTTTGAAAACTTAATGTAACTATTTTCCAATGTCATTCTGCCAGCTTCTGGGTCAGTTTTTCCCTTGGTGCTTTGACACTAGGGTTCATGCTCCTAAAAGCCATGTAATATAGGTCACCATGGGATTTAATGTTTCTCGAGTTATAATTGAAGAAATATTATTGTCAGATAAAACGGTCTTGAGACTTCATCATCACTATCATTAGTTTTTAAAATATATCAAATATCCTTCCTAAGTATAATAGATGATGTGTTGGTAAGAAATGTGCTTCCCATGCCTTTAGTTTTTCATAACTTTGGGAGAAGACTGTTGGCTCCCCATGGCCAACTTTATAACTGTCCCCCATCTCCCAAGTCTTTGCTCAGTTTTTCTTGGCACACAGCTGCCCAACTACACTCTCCTTCTATTTCACTTAGACATGGTCATGTGACTATTTTTTCTCCACATGGTCTTGAGCATGAGGGAGCTCAGTAGCTTCAGGATTAGGTTTTAAAATAATACTTTCTCTAGACAAACTCTTCCTTTTTTCTTCACCTGGATGTATCTGGCTGTGATTGGAGCAAACTTTAGTTGTGTGTATAAGGCTGAACTGATCTTCTTAGCCTGGATCCCTGAATCTTTATGTCACAGAGATTGAACATCCACATTGATTAGCTGCATTAGAGAGAAAATTATATCCTGTGGGAGGCACTGTATTTAGGCATGAGTGTGCACAAACAGGCTACTTTAGTAATTATCCTCACTAATATATGCTGGAAATCACTAATCCCCTAAGAGACTTTTTTACACATCTGAATACTTTCACTTGTCCTTGAGAAATGGCAGCTCTAGAACAAAGGTAGATTACAGCTCCTCAAAAAATAGAAATGTGTAAAATTCTCAAATGGGCTTCTAATAAAGTTGACTTACTCATTACTTTGAGGTTTGATTTCAGTTATACAATGTAACTTCAGCAGCTTTCTTAATGTTGATATTATGATAAAGATTTTAGACACATTTTAAAATTTTACTTTTTGTGAGAACTGCTGACATTTATAAAGTGGAACTTAGATGTCATTCCTCTTTTTTTTTTTGCTGGTTTTATGTTAAGTGGTATGGCATTTTTCTTAAAAAAAAAGAATAGCTTTTTAAAAAATAATATCATGTTTTCCTTGAACAATTATGTTAAAAATTAATATATATTCCACTTTTTTTAAGTTGAAACCAACAGATATCTAGTATCCAGAACATTATGTGATAATGCATAAGTTGTATGCCTAAATTATAATGTTGTTTTTCTAGGATTGTTATTTTTAGTCATACAACAATGCAGAAAGCTACTGGATATTTTTGGATTTTGCAAATTGATCTTAACATTTTATACTCATTGAAATATAAAAACATGATACAGGATACCTACATTCTTATTATGGTTACAAATTACTTAATACAGCATTTAGAAGTAGAATGATAGAGTTACATATTATTTGTTATGGGTTTACTATTAACTAAGTTTCATTATAATAAGAGAGTATTATCAAGGTTTAATAGTTTTATAATTTTTCCATATCCATCACTGGCATTAAATTGACTAGGTCAAAACTGCTAAAAGAAAATCAAAATCATATTAAGCTTATTATCAAAGTAGATAATACACAAGAACCACAATGAGCAAGCTAGATTTACTTTTTTAAACTGAATAGAAAGTCTTCCATTTAATTTTAGAAGTCATTTTAATTGCCTTTGATTTATTATTCCTCTAATCTGTGTCAGGATTGGCAATACTCTAACTGAGATAATGCACACAACATGAGACTTATACAACCACAAGCTTATGGTATATTAACATGTCCCGAGCTAGTCCTGAGCTGCTGCTTCAAGAAGGCATGTCATAGCATGGCACAGGAATTCCTTAGCATGACAAATTCTGGTTTTTGTTTATTCTCCATTTTATAAAGAAAGGTTTTGAACCTTTGTATTTACAACATGTCATAAAGAGGAAAGGGATTCCATAGGGAAAATGCAGCTACCTTAGTAAAGGATCAAAGAGACTACAGATGTGGGAGATTCAATTTAGTGAGACAGAATAGTAGCACTCATTATACAGCCATGGACAGTATTTGGCATCACATCTTCGAAGCAGAGGATCCTGAAAAAAACAACTGATAAAAGATCCATTACTAAAATTGTATTTTCAAAAAGAAAATCAAAAAGCAAAGATATCAAACACACAACAAAGGTTTCAGAACCAGGAAATAATGTGGAACAAAACATCATAAGGCAGAAGTTAATCGAGTCAAGAACACAAAAACTTTCACTGTCACACTGGTTAAATGTTTTTGATGTGTCCTTATTAAAGAACCAGTGTCATCACACATATTGCAGATTTTTTACATTGTTGCACATAACTATATTTAATAAATTGTGTATAATTCTTTAGACAAAGAGAATTTCAACATTCTTAACAAATTCTTGCATGTTTGTGTGGATCACTGATATGCAACACTGAGATCGAATAGGCCTAAAATTCTCCCCATCCAAATTTGGAAACAATGGAGATTTAGAAAGAGAAGTTAAATATATAGAATCAAAATTAACATTAATGACAGCTAAATTGGAGAAGACTTAAGACTGCAATTATATAGCCTCTGCCTTTCCTGCTGCCGGAGTAGGAGCCTCAGGGCTCTTCTTTGGAGCCCAAAACTTAACAACAATCCTTATAAAATATCCTCCCCTTCCTCTTCTTGTACAATTCTCTTTGGTTCCTCTTAAGTTCCCTCCTTCACTGGATGGAGCCAATAAATATCATTTTGTCAGACTGCAAGTTGTTCTAGTGGTCTTTGACTGATGTATCAGGATTAAACTCTAGTCACCTACTATAGAAGCTGTCTAAATTTATTTACCCTTTTTGGAATGTTTTTCTCCCCTGGATTGTTTCCATACCCCTCTAATAGTGATTCTTGCCTACAAACCCAAGCTACTTTCCCTAGAGTCCTCATCTCAGAATCCACTTCTGGTCTGGGGTGCCTGGGGTAGCTCAGTCAATTAAATATCAGACTCTTGGTTTTGGCTCAGGTCATGATCTCAGAGTCATGGGATCAAGCCCTGCCTCGGGCTCCATATTCAGGGCAGAGTCAGAATAAGACTCTATCCCTCTCGCTTGCTTCACCCCTCCCCCTACAATAGAAAAATAAACTCTTTAAAAAATATATTTTTAAAAAAGAATCCACTTCTGGGGAACTCAAACTAAAACACTATCCATTTAGAAAGCTGAAGAGGAGAGTGTTTTAATTCAAGAGAAATACTAAGAAATGTCTTCTTAAAATGATAGACCGATAGAGAGTGGATAATAAGAATGTTTCTGTATTTATGCCTATAAGACTGGGATGAAAAAAAGAACTCTAGTCACCTGTATTTCAGATGGATAGTAGCAGAATATCAGGATGAATAGCATGGAATAATACTGGATGACTGTTTTTGGTAGGTGTCACTGTGGTTTAGATTTTGTAAATGAGGATGCAGGTAGTCCCTTGTTGTTTGAGTGATTTTTAGGGAAGCGGGGGACAAGGTGAGAATTTTAGAGGGAAGTCCAATAGAGCAGTAATGTCAAGATTAACAACATACAAATTTAATACAGTTTATCCATTTTTATAATACATTATAAAATCAAAATGCAAATCAGTATGTTTCTCTTCATTTGTAGTAAGGCAATGTAATAGATAAAATTTAGGTCTTTTAATCACACAAAGTGCATAAAGAAAGCATGGTTTTCCTTTAGTAAGTGTGTAGTTGTGTGTTAATATCTGTTTTTTCAGCTTTTGGGGATAATCAGAATGTCAATAAAAATAGAACCTCAGGTTCAAAATCTTCCTATACAGTTCATAAAAGATAATGTATATAATGCTCATGATTAATTGGTCCTGATCCTACCTTGTACTACTGATGCATCATTATTTGATGTGTGTTAAATGTAAATAAAAATTACTGAATAACTTAACGATAAGATAACTGTGGTGGCATGTATTATTTTAACCCACTATTCATTGCTGTTTCCATAAAGGATATATATTCCTACCTGCCAATATGTGATTTTCTGTGCTTCCCTATGCCGTGGGCATTAGGCTTGGCTGTGAGTTGTCTTTGGACCGATGATGAATCAGAAGTACAAAGTAGGCAATTTCCAAATAGAAGCTTTAAGAAATATTGAGAAGTTCCATACACTGTCTTGTTTTCTCCTTCAGGTGTTGGAATAACATGTCACAAACACGGGTGTTTCTTCAATCTGATTCTAAACTGAAGAAAGTATGTGGCATGTAACTGCACCTGTAGCAAGCCAGTCAATAAGTAGAGAAAAAGATAAAGAAATCCATGTGTTCAAAGCAAATGAAAGTTGGTGGTGGTTTGATAGAGTAACATAATGTGCAGATTGCACACAACATAACATGGGGTAAACTCAATAAATGAGTAACTGATTGGGATAGATATTTAATGGTGTTTATGCACAATGCTTCTGAAAGGTATCAAGTAAAATTTTAACCTGCACATTTCATCTAAACAATCTTGGAACATTCGATTTCCTTTGAGTCCTTTCTACTTATATATTTTTTTTAAAAAACAGTTTTACTAGGACATTACTTTAGTTCCAAAAGGAAGACAGAAAGCTGTAAGGGAGGATTTTGGTTCCCTGAGATAACGTTAAAGAAAACTTCTCTGAAATTAATCTTCCCATTGTCACTTTGTTTCGCAATGCACTGTGGTAAGATTCCAGATGGATAAGGAGCATGACTTTCTTTTCTAAAAAGAAAGATGGCTATTGTTGATGGATTAAGGGTAGATATAAGGGGCAGTATGAGGAACAACATGTGGTCACAGAAAGAATAGTGTTGGGCTTTTATTATGCCAGTAGATTTTAGAACTAAATGTATGGAAATTGAATTTCTAGAAATGTGTGTGTGTGTGTGTGTGTTTATGGTTTATGTCTGGCAACTGTGTGGAAGTTCTTCTCAAAATCTCAGGAGTATGGACCCATTTTAAGACTCCTAATCTAATCTCTATGCTTAGGAATGTAATATTTTGGTCAAAGAAAATGCAGACTGTCTCTGATTTTTTTATGGTAGTTTGACTTAGGACATATTAGCTTTGTGATTGTGTGAAAGTGACTTGCATTCAGTAGAAACTGTACTTGAATTTTGAATTTTGAATTTTGATCTTTCCACAGGCTAGTGATATACAGTAGGACACTCTCTTGTGATGCTGGGCAGCTTGCAGTCAGCCACATGAACACAAGGTTAAACAACCTCCACACTTATAACCATTCTGTGCCCGTGCACGCACTCTGCTTTTCACTTTCATTATAGTATTCAATAAATTACATGAGATATTTACATTCATTATAAAATAGGCTTTGTGTCAGATGATTTTTGCCCAGCTGTATGTTAGAGTAAGTGTTCTGAGCACTTTTAAGGTAAGCGAGGCTAAGCTGCGATGTTCAATAGCTTAGGTGTATTAAATGCATTTTTTGACTTAGGATATTTTCAACTTAAAATGGGTTTATCCAGATGTAACCCTGTTGTAAGTTGAGAAAGATTTTACAGGTCAAGCAGTATTCACGTACTAGATATATAAAACTTTTCTATGATAATATTCATTGGAAGAGCAATTCATGAAGATACATTTTCCTCCTAGATAACTTGGTTTTTCCAGTGTTTTAAGATCTTCAAGTTGTTTGTAAAACAGTAATTTATTGTGGTTATAAAGGTTTTACATTTTCTCCAAGACTGTAAGAATGGCTCTTCCTTGGTTCTTCCTGAGGTATGGTTTATGTCTATGCTATCCTTCCAGTTTGCTTGCTAGTAGCTTATTAATATAGTTTTTAAGTCAAGAGTCTGTAGGTTTTTCTATAAAGTCTGGATTTCAAGGGATTTAAATTATTTCTAAAACTTCAATCTCAACACAATTTGTCCAAGAATAACCATTTTTGCTTTTATTTTAATAATGAGTAAAAATAGCCTAACTCACTACCACACATGGAATTTTAAACAATGACACTAAATTGCAGCTACGTATGAGTTTCTCTCCCATCTTATCAACCTGCCTTCCTTCCCTGAAGAAATAATTACTTCCTAATTATCCTTAATCTTTTATCCTACCCTTAATATTCATATATGTCTCAAACACACACACACACACACACACACACACACGGTTTCATAAGCTAAATGTATTACTAAAATATATGTTATTATTAGTCATTTTAAGCTCAATATAAAGAAAATAATATATATACATATATTTAAATATTTTATTTATTTATTTGTTCAGAAAGAGAGAGAGAGAATGGGGGAAGGGCCTAGGGAGAGGGAACCCTAAGCACACTCTGTGCTGAGTACAGAGCCTGATGCTGGGCTCAACCTCATGGCCCTGAAATCATGACTTAAGCCCAAATCAAGAGTCACGTGCTTAACCAGCTGAGCCACCCAGACAACCCAAGAAAATAATATTTTTAAAAATTTATTTTTCCACTCAATATTATAAAGATTCATCCATGTTTTTGAATGTTGTTTTACTCTTTTTCAAGTAAGTATTAATTTCCAATCTATTTATATGTATCTCTGTTTCTAAAATATTTTATTCCAGATTTTTGTTATTACAGTGGTACTAAAAGCACATTCAGACAAACACATACAAAAAGAGGTTACCACCAACATTAAGATGTTTTCTTAATACAAACTTTCAAACTGATAGCATTTGTGTATCTAAACATTGACATAAAATAGTATACTTTGAACATATAAAAACTCAACAGAAAACCTAAACTCTAGGAAACAATAGCATATGAATTAGGAAATTGTTTTCCAAATTTTAAGTATATTCTAAAATGACTACATTGGATAGATAGTATAAGTGATTAGATTTAGATTAACTTCAAATATTAACATTTCCAACACAATAACTAAAAGAATAGAGGTATAACATAAATTATAACAAGTATAACATAGTATAACAAGATTTCTAAATCTTAATCTTTTGTGATCTCTTTGTAATTTTCAGTAACTGTTAGTAGCTGACAGTAACTAAGAATACAGGGATGTAGTTTGGTTATAAGTGATACCTATATTTCAGTGAAGCAGGTTTTCATCCAGGTAGGTTAAGCCAGTAGATTATAATATGGGCATTGAAGGATTCTGGGAAGATGATGAATAAGAAGCACCAGGACCCAAAGAACAAATAATCCAATCAAGAAATGGGCAGAAAACATGAACAGACATTTCTGCAAAGAAGACATCCAAATGGCCAACAGACACATGAAAAAGTGCTCAACATCACTTGGCATCAGGGAACTACGAATCAAAACCACAATGAGATACCACCTCACACCAGTCAGAATGGCTAAAATTAACCAGTCAGGAAATGACAGGTGTTGGCAAGGATGCAGAGAAAGGGCAACCCTCCTACACTGTTGGTGAGAATACAAAGTCGTGCAGGAACTCTGGAAAACAGCATGGAGTTTCCTCAAAAAGTTGATAGAGCTACCCTACAACCCAGCAATTGCTCTACTGGGTATTTACCCTAAAGATACAAATGTTGTAATCTGAATGGGCACATGTACCCCAACGTTTACAGCAGCAATGTCCAAAACAGCCAAACTATGGAAAGAACCTATATGTCCATCAAGATATGAGTGGATAAAGAAGATCTGATATATATATAGATATATAGATATATATATCTGATATATATCAGATTGATATATATCAGATTGATATATATCTATATATCTATATATATATATCCGTGTGTGTGTACAATGGAATACAATGCAGCCATCAAAAAATCTGAAATCTTGCTATTCGCAATGACGTGGATCGAACTAGAAGGTATTATGCTGAGTGAAATAAGTCAATCAGAGAAAGACAATTATCATATGATCTCACTGATATGAGGAATTTGAGAAACAAGACAGAGGATCATAGAGGAAGGGAGGGAAAAATGAAACCAGAGAGGGAGACAAACCATAAGAGACTCTAAACTCTGGAAACAAACTGAGGGTTGCTGGAGGGGAGGAGGGTGGGAGGGATGGGGTGACTGGGTGATGGACATTGGGGAAGGTATGTGCTATGGTGAGGGGGGAAAAAAAAAGGCACCAGGAACCTATCTCTTCACCTAGGCAACAGTTACCCTGTCAGAGTCTGTCTGATGTAACTATTTTGGGACTACTTTGTATGTATGTACATACATATGTATGATGTTACTACTTTGGAACTCTGGAGTTTTTGGAAGGCTTGCAACTTCAGGGGATGGCTTGGATGGTAAAGCATGATTAATTTTGGTCAATAACCCAGTATTAGCAACCTATCTACCACCTGTCAGACCCATGGCAGGCAGCTTTGCACCTGTTCCAGGAGCAGCTTGCACACAACTTTTGAGACCTGATTGGGCCAGAAGGGCCTTGTTATCCAAATATCAGAGATGGCTGCTCTGATCCTGGATTGCTGCTTCTCCTATCAGAGGTGCAGACAAAGAGACAAGTGGCCATTGTTTTACATCTCACTGTTGCAAGCCCCTCCCCCTCAGGCCGAAAGGACTTCCAAGTATTTAAAGAGCCAGTGCCTTTCTTTTTCTTCCTCCCTATCAGCAATCAATATAACAGATTAATATCTCCAATTAAAAGACAGAGATTGGCAGAATGAATTTTTTTAAAGTGAAACAACTATATACTATCTGTAAAAGACTCACTTTAGATTCAAAGACACAAAAAGGTTATAAGTAAAAAGATGGAAAAAGTTGTTTTATGCATATAACGACCAAAAGAGAGCAGGGGTTACATATCAGATGTACTAATGTCAGAGAAAATAGACTTTAAATCAAAAAAGTAATCAGAAAAAAAGGATATTATACTAATAAAAGATATAATACAGCAAAAAGACATAACAATTACATATACATACCCATTAACAGACCAGCAAAATATATGAAGGAAAAATTGGCAGAATTAAAAGGAGAAATTGGTGATTCTGTAGTAAAAATTGGAAACTTCAATATGCTACTCTCAGTACTGGATAGAAAAAGCAGACAGAAGATAACTAATGAAATAGAAGGCTTAAATAATACAATATACCAACTGAATCCACCAGAAATATACAAAACATTCTACCTAGTAACAATAAAGTATACATTTTTCTCAAGTTCACAGGGATATTTTCCAGGATAGACCATATGTTAAACCACAGATTCAATCTCAGTAGATTTTTAAAGGTAACTATCATATAAAGTATCTTCTCTGACCACAACAGAATGAAACTAGAAATAAACAATGGAAGGAAAACTGGAAAATTAACAAATTTGTGGATTTTAAACAACAAACTCTTAACCAATGGAAACACAAGAAATGACAAAAGAATAGAAATTTAGAGATTAATAAAAACAAAAACACAGTATTCCAAAACTTATGGAATGCAACAAAAACAGTGCTAAGGGGGAAATTTATAGCTAAAAATGCTTTCATTAAAATACAAGACAGATCTTAAGTCAGCAATCTAACTTTAAAACTTAATGAACTAGAAAAAGAACGAAGTAAACACAAAGCTAGCAGAGGAAAGGAAATACTAAGATTGAAACAGATATAAATGAGATAGAAAATAAAAAAATGATAGAGAAAATCAATGTAACAAAATGTTGGTTCATAAAAAGATCAACAACTTGAGAACCTTTTAGCTACATAGACTAATGAAAAGATATGACTACCAAATTTATGGAAATAGAAAGGATTATTAAAGAATGCTGTGAAGAATTATACACCAACAAATTGGACAACATAAATGAAATGGGCACATTCTTAGAATCACAAAACTTACCAAGACTAAATCTTGAAGAAACAGAAAATCTGACTAGACCTGTAATGAATGAGGTGGAATCAATAATAAAAAATGTATTCCCTTCCCCTAAAGCAAAAAAAAAAAAAAAAAAAAAGGATACTGTTTCACTCATTCCTTAAGGTTAACATTACCATAGGACCAAAGCCAGACAGAGACGTTACAAGAAAAAAAATACTACAGATTAATTTTTCTTATGAATATTGATGCAAAAATCTTCAACTGAATTTAGCAGTATCTTAAAAGAATTACACAACGTGAGGCATGTGGGATTTTTTTTTGGAGGGTAAAGATATTTCAATACAGAACAATCAATGTAATATACCATGTTTATAGAATACAGGGAAAAATACACAATTGAGGTAGAAAAAAACATTTGACAGCATTCAGCATGCTTTCATGATAAAAGTATTCCACAAAGTTGGAATACAAGGAGACTACACCGTAATGAAAGCTGTATACAAAAACCTCACATTGAATCATATTCAACAATGAAAGACTAAAAGCTATTATTCTGCCATGAAGAACAACACAAGAATGCCCACTTTCACCACTCCTATTCACCATAGTACTGGAAGTTCCTGCCAGAGCAATGAGGCTAGGAAAAGAAATAAAAGACAACCATATGGGAAGGAAAGAGTAAAATTAACTACATCTGTTCACAGATGATATGATCTAATATGTAAAAAACCTAAGGATTCTACAAACAAAACCATTAGTATAAATGAATTCAACAAAGTAGCAGAATACAAAGTCAACACATGCACACATATGCACATTCAGTTGCATTTCTATATAATAACAATGAGCAATACAGAAAAGGGCAATCAAGAAATACATATATTCATATATAATAGTATCAAAAAGAATAAAATACTTAGGTATATCATTAAGCCAGGAGGCACATGATTTGTATAATGAAATCTCTAAAACATTGCCAAAAGAAATTATAGAAGACACAAATAAGTGGAAACACATCCTGTGTTCATAACTTTGGAAGATTTAATATGGTTAATAAATCGATACTACAATGCATTCCACAGATTCAGTATAACCTCTATCAAAATCCTAATGAACTTTTTTGTATAGAAATATAAAGTCCTAATGACTATTATATAGAATCTTAAAGGAACTGGAATAGCCAAAAACAATCCTGAAAGAGAATGCAGCCAGAGGATTTATACTTGCCGATTTCTAAGCTTACTACAAAACTGCAGTTACCAAAACAGTAGTGATACTAGCATAAAGATAAACATGTAGACTAGTGGAATACTATAGAGTCCAAAAATAAACCCTCACATACATGATTCAGTAATTTTTAATGAGGTTGCCAGATTTTACAAGGGGGAATGGATAGTTTTCAACAAATGGTAGTGGGAAAATTGGATATCCACCTGCAAAAGAATGAAATTGGACATTTACGTAAAATACAAAAATTAAAATGGATTGAAGACCTAAATATAAGAACTAAACTATAAACATAGGGTAAAAGCTTCATATTGGATTTGACAACAAAGGTGCAAGCAACAAAATTAAAAATAGACTTCATGAAAAATTTTAAAAAATGTGCATGGGGGCACCTGGCTGGCTTAGTGGGTTAAAGCCTCTGCTTTCGGCTCAGGTCATGATCCCAGGGTCCTGGGATCGAGCCCCGCATCGGGCTCTCTGCTCAGCGGGGAACTTGCTTCCAACCCCCTCTCTTTCTGCCTGCCTCTCTGCCTACTTGTGATCTCTGTCTGTCAAATAAATAAAATCTTAAAAAAAAATAGTTAATTGGTAAATTTTATGTTATGTGCATTTAATGAAATAAAAATTGGGAAGAATTGAATAGACATTTGCAATCAAAATGTGTCTTATATTTTACAAAGAGAAATGCACTTTTTTTGGACAGCATGATGTTCTGATCTGTCATATTCTTATTAGTGAAATATCTATATATTCTTGATGTTCTGTCTATTGCCAACATAGCATGTTCTATACTAGTGACCCTTAAGTAGTAATTTTATGCCAAGTGACCAAAGAACATATGACTATAAATGTCTTGAGCTGTTTTTCAGGAACAGGCTGTAAATTCATTCAAGTTTAATGGCAACACTGGGCAATTGTTTCTTTAGGGACATTGAGAAAATGTGTGATTACTTAATTTAAAATAAAAAGTGAGTGGGTTAAATTTGCTTAATTTTAGATTCATCATTTAAGCTTTATAATGCTTTATCTGGAAATCAGAGGGAATACCTTTTATAGATTTTTAGAAATATAGTATTTTAGACTGTTTTTGTTTTGGAGTGTTTCTAACAACAGTAATAGGTCAAACTGTATATTTGTATACTCTTTCGACTTGATTATTTATGATTTCACTGGAGAATTTGTAACAAGATTATGGTACATTCCCTTTTCAAACTCATTATTTTATTAAATCATCAGAGCTCTCACATACTGTATTCTTTTCTAAAATGAGAATGTCAGCAGTTTGTTCCATTCTCATAATGAACTACAATTATTCTATATTAGAAACAGATTTTTAATTTCTGATGTCAGATTATTTTTTAAAAAATGGTTCCCAACTGAACACAAGGGTATAATTTAATTTCTGCTGACATCATAAACTATGAGTTCAGTGTAAGTTGTTCATGAATGACAGAACAATTAAGTTAAATTATATGCTAAAGATTTATTCCAACAGAATAAAAGTTTTTTTTTTTTAAAGTCTTCAATTGAAATTCAAATAATGTACTTTCTTCATAAAGGGCAGTGAGGCAGAATATCCTCCCCATAGAGTCATTATTTCATAAGTAAGATTTAGATAGCACAAAAAATATTTGTTATAATGTGAAGAATTAATTTTCACATAATTAATATATGGTCACAGCTTCTACTTTAAGTATTTTAAATATACTGCTGTTTCTTAATTTTTCTCTACTATTCAAAAGTCTTTGTAAAAATCACAGAGTACATAGCTTTCTTTTTCATTTTGTTAATTACAAATTCAAAAACACTGCAACACTCATACTGAATAATTCTGACAGTATACTACCTTATGATAAATTGTACATAGATCATGTGAAATCAAGCAAGAAGTTAAATCACATTATCATGTTCTCAGTGAGGAAAGTACCTTGACTTCTTTAAAGATTATGTTAAAATATATTATTTTACAATTAGCAATGAGGACTTTTCCACAGAGATTACATGAAATCATGGATCTACTGACAACGTCATTTTCTTTATTTCTAGCAATTCAGCCATCGCAGTGACTTGTGCTGATGCCTCTTAAACATCGTTCAGTTTTACACTCTCCTCTTTACTTCTTTGCACTCCTTTAGTTTGATGCCTCTTAAACATCGTTCAATTTTATACACTCTCCTCTTTACTTCTTTGAACTCCTTTAGTTTGATCCACAATAACTCTTTCCTTGTCAAATCGTATTTACTTTTCCCTTCACTGTTGCCATTTGTCTTCTAAATGTGCATATCAGGTCTATTTAAAATTCATCAATGGGTCTTCATCTCTTGTGTGTAAACCCAAAACTTGTGGTAGGTTATACAATATTATAAAAGATATGTTTGTAACTTCTTCCCAGGTCCGGTCTTTCCTTAATCCATGGATGGGAAAAAATACAAGCTAACAAATACAAGTTTGTCAATATTATGAGTCTCAATAATTAACTAGTAGATGCTGAGTACCTTAGATTTCTCTTTATTTCAGGACTGAACACATCTTAGGCATTACAGGAATGCAGTGGCCAGATAAAGCCAACATGCATTATATCTCTTTTTTGGGCTAAGGTAAGATTTGCAGATTGCCAAGCACTTTCACAATATATCATTCATCTTGCCTCTAAATTCTACATGATTATTGTAGAACTTTTTGGAATAAAATGATGAAACAAACACCATTGTTTGTTTCTAATCTACATAATTTAATTTCAAAATATTATGGTTTTAAGTGCCCAAGAGTTTTTATTTCCTACATCTTGGTGGATATTGTGCAGGAGTTGTGTTGAACACCAAGTAATACAGATAAGATATTGTTTACAATGGACAGAAATACAATCTTATAGCCATGAGAATATTGTTAGGAATATGCACATTTCTACTTCCCTCATGTGATAATGAAAGTAGTGCCCATTCTCCTATTAAAGTTACCTCTTCCTATCTATACACTGAATCTCTACCTGTCAGCATCATGCCTTTGGTCATTCCTTGTTCTCTATGATATTCAGTATGTTCTTTTCATTCTGTTCTATTCTCATTGGCATTTAAGTACACACACAGTTCTTTTATTGTATGAAGACTTTGTCTTTACTGCTACATGCCATGCTGGTTGTGGACATTTGTCTCATTTCTGCCGAAACCAAGTTTGTTAGGGAGATTTTCCACATCCATTCTGATTTTTTTCACCACTTATATCCTTTCCTAAATCCATTAAATCTGGGTATGTCTTAGATCACACAGTGAACTATGCTCACTGAATCCAAACACTTATCTACTTCTAATTTGTTTGACTTTGCTAATTTGACAGTTTGGAAGAATGCATCATTCTTGGAATACTACAAACACACACACACACACACACACACACACACACAATGACACACAATGTTCTTCACAGTTTGTATTAATTTCTTACTGCCATTTTACACTCAAAGTAGTCAAAATTAAGTTGATCATTGACATGGTCTGGATGTTTCTGCCTCTTGCCCCAAACTCATACGTTGAAATCCTAATGCCCAGTATGATTAGGAGGATTAGGTATCATGAAGGAAGGCCTTTCACTGATGCTTAGGTCGTGAGGGTGGAACCCTTATGAATGGGATTTGTGCTTTCATGGAAGTGACCCCAAAAACTCCTGTCCCCCTTCCACCATGGGAGGACACAGCCAGAAGTGGTAGTCTTCAGTCGGTAAGAGGACTCTCACCAGATCATGCTGGCATCCTGGCATCCTAAATTTGGACTTCCAGTCTCCAGAACTACAAGCAATACATTTCTGCTGCTTATAAGCCACCCAATTTATGGTATTTTGTTATAACTGCTCCAATGGACTAAAAGAATTACCTTTCCTTTATAGATACAGCCTTTTGCCAGTTCCCTCCATTTCAGTCCTCTCCAGTTGTCCAGTTAAGTACCTAAAGATGACAATTTATTCCCATCACACTTAGTCACCAAAATATTCATATAATAATCCTTCTTACTTAAATATGTTTATTTTTCTCTACCAAGTCACCACTGTTTCTCTCCAAGTCACTGTCAACCCTTCTCTAGATTATGACAAGAGGCTTGTAATCATTGTCCTATCATTTATTTTTCACATCACAGACTCAGTAATTTTAGTAATATTCACATATAATCATATCATTCCTTTAGTTAAAAATCATGCAGTCACCCCCCCAAACAATCACAACAACAATTAACAATGATAATATTTAAATAATAATGAAAAGAAGATCAAATATTTATATATCAAGTGTCATATAACAAGTACTAAGTGAATAGCATATATTAATACATTTATTACTCAAAACATCCTTATTAAAACATATTGGTATTCTCTTTTTGTCTTTATTTTGCTATTTTTGTGATTTACTTATTAATTGGTTTATTTAAAGTTAAAGAAATTGAAGCCAAGACATTTGCCAAACATCACATAGCTAATAAAAGCACTGGCTGGTATAAGAGATGGAGTCCACAGTACTGGTCACATGGCCTCTACTGTGTATTTACTCAAACCTCCCCTTCTGATGCATGACCTTTAAAGTTTAGCTCTAAATAATTTGAGGTCCTTAAAGAAGTCTTTATCTTTTCACTTGCAGGTCTTATTTCCTTTACACTAAAATCTCTTCATGCAGCTAATCGCATGTCATTCTTCAGTCTCTCTTTTAGGATCACTTCCAATCGGAGACTTACCTTACTCCCCAGATCAGGGAACTCCCCCATGATGTGCATTTCCAGAGTGATCTCTACAACCTCTGTCACAACATTTTATGCCTTATAATTACCTATTTGTTTATTCCTCTTGCTGATGTATAGGTCTACTGAGGCCAAAAACCTTCTAGATCTTGTTCATTGTTATACCTCTAGCCCTGGGTAGTATCTCTTCTGTGAAAAGCATTGAATATATATTAGTTGAATAAATAAGTTCTCTAAAGACAAGTATACAATGTCAAGCAAAGCTAAACCATTTACAAATCTGAATACAAGATCCTGGTTCTTCATTCTGTATCTCTTACTGCATATCAAGTAAAGCTTTTTTATGTTCTGCCATAGATTATATTTTATCACTGATGTGGTGGTTAGTAGTTTGGGATACCAATGTGAGATCTGTGCTCCTCCCATTTACCTAGCTATGAGATTGGCTGTGCTTTCTTTTGTAGGGTTATGAGAAAAACAGCTTGTTTAAAGTACAAAATAAAATGAGACTTCCTCACTTCTTCATGTTTTTGCAAGCAGATGTGTGTTACAAATTCCCTCTTAGTATGAACTAGTAGTCCCTGGAACAGTTAAATATGTAAATACTTGTAGCTATTCTGAATTTTAAAATATTATTTAAACATTGAACTGAAATGAACCACATTAAGAGTAGAGTGATCAGCCATAAAGAAGAAAGTGGAAAGAAGGCAATTTAGGATTGTGGTTCACCCATGGAGAGAAAGGTCATGCAGGGAAATCACAGGGGGTGATTTTGAACAAATGGAGTAGAGATACTTGCCTCATTTCTTGGAAAAAAAAATGTTTTTAATAAAAACTGTGTGTGTGTGTTGTAAAACAAGTCATTAATACAGTCGAGCTAGTTAACATATTATCTCCTCACTAGTTACCGTTTTATGTGTATGTATGATGAGAGCACTTGAAATCTACTCTTTGTAAACTTCCACTATTCAGAACAGTATTATAAACTGCAGTCGCCATGCTGTATGTTAGAGCTCTAGACTTATTCGTGCTAAATGACTGCACCTCTGCACCCTTTGGCCACATCCTGATTTCCCACACCCGCCTTGTCCCAATAACCACCCTTCTATTCTCTACTTCTAGGTATTTGAATTTTTTAGATTCCACATAAAAGGGAGATCACACATATTTTTTTTCTTTCTGTGTCTGGCTTATTTTCATTAGCATGTCTTCCAGGTTCATCCTGTTCAATGTAAATAGCAGGATTTCCTCCTTTTTTAAAAAAATATTTTATTTATTTATTTGTCAGATAGAGAGCACAGGAGCAAGCACAGGCAGACAGAGTGGCAGGCAGAGGCAGAGGGAGAAGCAGGCTCCCCGCTGAGCCAGGAGCCCGATGGGGGACTCGATCCCAGGACGCTGGGATCATGATCTGAGCCGAAGGGCAGCCGCTAAACCAACTGAGCCACTCAGGCGTCCCTCTCCTCCTTTTTTAAGACTAAATAATACTATACACACACGCGCGTGCACGCACACACACACACACACACACACACTAACCTAGTATTATAGCTAGATAGATGGATACACATATATATTTAACATGTATATGCATATATTTAATATTATATTTATATATATGTACATATATATACATATATTTAGGTTATTTCCATCTCCTGGCAACTATGAATAATGCTCTAGTGAACATGGGAGCACAAATTATCTTTTACAAGTGCTGATTTCATTTCCTTTGAGTGTACACCCGGAAGAGGTATTGCTGGATCACATGGTAGTTTTATTTTATTTTATTATTTTGTTATTTAGTTATGGAAGACCCTCCATACTGTTTCCTATTGTGACTGCACCAATGTGCATTCGTACCAACAATTTTCAAAGGTTCTCTTTTTTTCTACATCCTCTCCAACACTGAGAGTTGAAAATTAAAACTGAGTCTTTCAGTCTGAAATCACAATCTTCTAGCTAAACATAATTGATTTTAGACACAAAACAATAGGAAGTAAGAGGCATAAATGGTATTTTTCTTTGCTATTAAAATATTAATTAACTTAAATGTTACATGTTTGCTTATTTGCATGGGATTTCTTAATGTAAAGGGACTGAGAAACTACCCTTGCTCTAAGTTAGCTATGTATTTTAAGTTCAGTTAAATTTTGGGGGCACCTGGATGGCTCAGTCGGTTAGGCATTTTCTTCAGCTCAGGTCATGATCCCAATCGAGCCCTGCTTGGCAGGGAGTCTGCTTCTCCTGCCCCTCACCTAACATGTTCTCTCTCTCTCTCTTTCTCTCTCAAATAAATAATTCTTTCTGGAGTTCAATTAAAAAGTTTTTAAAAAAGTCAGAATCCACCTAAAAAGTCTTTGTTGCTTAGCGTTTCTTTTGTGAGCTAGTTGAGTTTGGGTTTGTGTGTGCGTGTGTGCCTATTAATTATTGACTGGAAAGACTTCTTTAACTTAATTGCTTCCAAAGAATTTTAAATTACACAGTTTCCATAAGGATTCATGGACTTCTGTGGCCCAGTGTGGATGGGATGTTCAAAAGTTAAAAGTTCACAAGTCAGAGACGGTGTATGCTGAAGCAGGAACAGCAGATGTGAGTGTGGTTGTATAAGATAGGAAGAAATGTTTAAATTTGGCCTGTGGACTTTTGAGACTCAACTAATACAGAGAAGATTGCTCAGTGAGAAACAGAAACATAACTTCAACGTATGACACAAGGAAACATATGCGTGAAATAATAACGGCAAAACCATGATTTACTGCATAAATGATACTCACTTCATGAATTCGCTAACCGGCGCTTACATTATTTCATATTTTGACCCAGATTGCTGTGGTCAGATGGATATGTTGTGGGTTAAGTATTTGTTGACATTTAAGAAACATATTTCTCAGATTATTCATTTTTAGAATGCAGAATTCAATGTAGTGATCACAGAAACTATTTTTCATAAACTCCTTAACTTCATCACTTTTATCTGCAAACACTTCATGAGTTCCAATATAATATGTAGTAGAAGAGGAACGATAAAGCTTTTCAAAAACTAGAAATTCTTATGTGAACAGAATCCTTTATCTCTGCTTAGTCTACAGGGAAGTGTTACAATGATGAATGGCTTTCAATTCCCCTACTTTCTTCTCCTTGGCATTACAGATTTTCATTCAGTATCCAACTCTCCTGTCTGACATATTCTCCTTCTCAGATTGAAAAGTCCTATTATGGGAGTATTTGGACCTTTCTGTCAGCAGTAAATCTGAGTAATTTAGTCTGTTTATAATTTCTGTCATTTTCTAGTTTGTATAGTACGTTAATGTAACTAATAGTCTGACTTAAATAATGTTCATATCATCATCATTTAAAAGTTGCTTCTCATTAAATGATGAATATCTCATCATAAACATAGAAAATTGCCTTTTGTAAGCCATCAAGGACTAAAGTCTTAAGAATCTAAAAATCTAAATTCCACTCCCTGAGCTTTAATTTAAATTTGGAGTGGCTGTCTTTGAGCCAGTGGTATAACAAATCCCAGATAAGGCAGCTTTGTTTTGCTAAGCTAAAACATAGATGTCACAAATTTTCTCCTTTCTTCTATTCCACATGAAAATCAAGTAATGCGGGAGAACAGATATGTCTTTCCTTGCTTTAAAACAAACAAAAACTGAAGATAATGATTTTAAAAGGCATAGCTTAATGCCTTTTATAATTTCTCAATTTTCAGCTGCTTCCTCCAAGATCAATGAAATTAATGTATTGAATTTGTGGGGACCCTGAAAAGCAAGAAATTCTGCTTGGTGTACTAGAAACAGAATGCATATCTCAGAAAGTAGTCTTATGTATTTCCCTTTTGGAAAATAGCTTGCATAGAAATGAAGACAGTGGAAGTTCTTAAATGCATAGTTTCCTCCCTGAGAAATAAGATTAGATATCCCAAATATCCTGCTTGATACTTATACCCCGGGAGAAAGGAACCATGGACAGTTCAAGTGATCCATTTAAGGGTAGTGTTAGTGAACCTCCAGCTAAATGATCAAATGAAATTTTCCTCAGAGTGGTGGGTTTGGCTTACAGACAACAGAAAATGCTGAGAAAAAATACTTATGCATATGTGATGAGTAAATTCTCATGTATCAGCAAAAGTATGCAGAAACCCTGTTCCTGCAGTTCAAGCTTATGTCACCTTCATGGCTTGGTCTGAGCACAATTTTCTTCAGCCAGTAACCTCTTTCCTCACCAAATTTCAGCTGAAATAATTTGAAAGCAAAGGCATGTAGAATATTCAGGAGGAGAACAGATGATTTTGGAACAGGATCTTATGTAGGTGTGTAACAGAGCAATTGTAGAAAAATAAGAAGATGGTAATTGTGACACCAGCTTTCCTTTATATTTGGACCAGTGTGCTAAAATAGAGAAGACATACAAGAACTCTGGTGCTGAACAAATGCAAGTTATATTTTGGGTGCCCTAGTGATACAGGCCATACCCTCAGGTATAACCGCTCCAGAACAGAGCCCACGGTAGCCTCTCCAGCACTGCCAAATGACCAGCTCAGCAGGGATATACCATGCAACTTGACCCCTTGTCTTGAGCTGTGACAGCAGCATACAGCAGGGAAGAATGTTAACCTTTCTTTGCAGGTGGCAAGTGCCTCTGGGATAGGATTTATCGGACCAAGAGTTGGATGTACTTTTGTGCATATTGATTAATGTAGTTGCAACCACAGCCTGCCCTGAGGTGTTAGGCCTGTGTTTGTTGTTCTACTTACAGCATAGGAAAGTGGATTTCCAAAAAAGCCCCCCAAAACCAACCAACAACAACAAAAAAAACCTGACTTTAATTATCTGGAAATGGGCATGTAAAAATAAGAAAGTTTCAATTTGTAAAGGAAGGACTGACAGGGTGGGGACTGTTTCAGAGGCATTTATAATTAAGTAAGAGTAAATGAATGAGTTTTTAAATTGAATAATATAAATATTTACATAATAACTTCGTATGATAAGTTTTCTGTTTTCTCCAAAGACATTTTTATTTATTATTGCACATTTATAAACTGAACAGATGCTAAGACTCTGGCATTGACATTAACCCTGGGAAATTACTTACTGCCCATGCCGTATTGCTTTTCTAACTGTAAGTGCAGATCATAATACCTCCCTCATTAATGTGTTTGATGGGAGGATAAAGTGGGTTTGTGCATGTAAGCTATTCAATAAATATTAGTAATTATTAAAATGAATGTTGCTGTGATTAATAGCTTTTTGTAAAAATTTTAAAGTCCACAAGGTGTTTGGTATTGAGCATTATTATGTAAATACAAACCAAATAAAGAACAATAGCCTACTGTATGTATGTCATCATATTTTTTTAATTATTTAAAATATGCAGTGATACTGAGATATCAACATGTTAAAAGCCACCTGAGCTATGTGAGTTCAGATCAAATTATAGACTTTTACATATGGTAATTTCCATGTTCCTTTGTGTTTCTATAATCATGTAAAAATAGTAAAAATTATTTAAACACTATTAAAAATTAAAGTAATACACATGCTAAATACAATGAATTTATCCATATTTAAAGTATAAAATATATATGTAAAAATTAAAATAAACAATATATACTTGGAAAAATAATTACAAATGATAGGGCAAAATGTCAGTCTTTTAAACACAAGTGAGAACCTCATATAATTGCCTTTAAAAAAATCACAGTATCCTCAACTATTGAATAGACAAACAAAAAGATAAATTCCATGCGAATTTCCATGGGAAATATAAGTAGGTTCTACTAGGTATTTACCCAAAAAACACAAAAACATGAATTCAGAGGAATACATGTGCCCTGATGTTTATAGCAGTATTTTCTATAACAGCCAAATTATGGGAATAGCCCAAGTGTCTATCAGCTGATAAATGGGTAAAGAAAAAGTGATACATAGATTACATATATCCATCCAAAGTAACATTTATATATGTGTATATATATATATATACATATACATATATAAATAAATGAAATCTTGCCATTTGCAATGACATGGGTGGAACTAGAGAGTATTATGCTAAGCAGAATAAGTCAGAGAACAACAAATACTGTATCATTTCACTTGTAGGTGGTAGAATTCAAGAAACGAAATAAGCAACAGAGGAAAAAGAGAGAGAGAGGTAAATCAAGAAGGAGACTCTTAACCATGGAGAATAAACTGATGTTTACCACAGGAGAGATGGGTGGGAGATGGGTGAAGAAGGTGGTGGCGATGAAGGAGGGCACTTGCTGTGATGAGCACCAGGTGTTGTATGGAACGTTGAATCACTATATTGTACACCTGAAGCTAATATTATACTATATGTTAACCAACTGGAATTTAAATAAAAAGGTAAAAAAAATATAACTTGTCCCTAAACATTTAGGTAATCATCCCTAACAATAACAACATTTTATTTCAATATATTGGTAAATAAAGAAGAGAAGACTGCTTTTCAAGTGCTTATGCTTTGACATGGTTATACACTATTGTTCTCTGTTAGACAAATGTTCCATATGCATTACTCATATATAGATTTCTGTGGCTTTATGCATAATCTTTTATCAACCCTATTTTATAGCTGTGGAAATTAAAGCATAGAGATTCTTAAATAACTTCTTAATGCCACCTAAACAGTAATTTATGTTGTATAGTGTGTATGTATATTATGTATATATTATACACATGTATGTTATATATTGTTTTCATATAATACAGTGTGGAATGAAGGCAAGAATGGACAGACATTTTCTGTAATGGGCCAGATAATAAACAGTTTACTCTTTGAATACCCATATAGTGTCAACTACTCAACTCTGCCATTATCAGGAAAGCGATCATAGACAATGTCTACAGGCATGACTCTTTTGTAAAGGCTTTATTTACAAAAACAAGTGGCAGACTGATTTGACATATGGACCATAGTTTGTTCTCCCCTAATCCACAGCATATAATGTGTGTATAGTGATAAAAGGTTCGAACAGAGAAGGAGTAATTGAAGTAGCCTAGAAGCCAGGAGAATACATCCCCACTCACAAATACTGAGATCTGAGGAAAGAGTAGGAGTTACAGTGTTTTGAGGGAGAGGCATTGCAGGGAATGGGAAATGCAACAAATGTGCTGCTGCAGAGCATCTTGATTTGAAAAATTGGAAGAGCACTAATATGATGGGAATTCAAGGCAAGAGACAGAGGCAAAGAAAAATCCATGCAGAGCACTATAAGCCACAATGAAGGATTCTTAGAGTTGTATTAAAAACCATGAAATCAATTCAGTGGTTTTCGTTCTTGTAAATGAGGGTGTCTCCGAACAGTTTTCTGGAAACACATGCAAAGATGGAAGGTCGTAAGCAGTAAGTTCATTGGGTGTGCTCTCTAGGGATACCATACAAGAAAAGAAAGGCAAGTTTGAGCAGAGGGAGAAGCTGACCCACCATGCAATTCCAGCTGGGGTCACAACCTATTTTACAGCAAATTTTGAGGTGACCCTTCAGAGTTGCCCCAAATTGTGATAATTTGTATTTGGAATCTGTATCATTCATTCACTGGCCAAGGCTTGCCCCCTGGTAAAGGAGGAACTGCCAACATTGATGAAGCACTTCACTTAGACCTATGGTAATTTCTTTTGAGGGGTTCAGCATCTATTCCTAGAAACTGAAGAATATCTATATCTGTTTCACAATAGGAGAAGGGATTTGGGAGGCTCACTTCAGACTAGACTGGGTTAGTGTTTTGATGGGATTATTCTGGTTGTGATGTAGAAAATGTGTTGGTAGGGATCAAATGCCAAGGGAGAAATACCAGATAGGAGTAAATACAGTGGTTCAGATCAAAGTTAATTAAAAATTGAATTAGAACAATGGTGGTAATAGACATAGAGAGTAAGTATTAGTATGAGATATTATTGGGGAGGTACAATTAATGAGTGTAAGGAATATCTTGGGCATGGAACATGAAGGAGATGAGGAGTCAAGGACAAGTTTTGGTTTCCCATCTGCAGATTGTTGGAGTAACTGAGCTATTTCTAGATCTTTTGAATATTAGAAGAGAATCAGGTTTGGTTGAAAAGTCATGAAAAAATTTGGAACATGCTGAGATTGAGCAGGTTTACACACTTCACAGCACTCACAATAGCACATACCCTCCCCCATGTCCACAACCCCACCATCTTCTTCCAACCCCCTGACCCCCAGCAACCCTCAGTTTGTTTTGTGAGATTAAGAGTCTGTTATGGTTTGTCTCCCTCCCGATCTCATCTTGTTTCATTTATTATTTTTCTACCCCCCAACCCCCCCACATTGCATCTCCACTTCCTCATATCAGGGAGATCATATGATAGTTGTCTTTCTCCAATTGACTTATTTCGCTAAGCATAATACCCTCTAGTTCCATCCATGTTGTCGCAAATGGCAAAATTTCATTTCTTTTGATGGCTGCATAGTACTCCATTGTGTGTGTATGTGTGTGTGTGTGGATATATATATATATATATACCACCTCTTCTTTATCCATTCATCTGTTGATGGACATCCAGGTTCTTCCCATAGTTTGGCTATTGTGGACATGGCTACTATAAACATTCGGGTGCACATGCCCCTTTGGATCACTATGTTTGTATCTTTTGGAGTATCTTTTGCACTCCTCTTTTGGAGGAGTGCAATTGCTGGGTCATAGGGTAGCTCTATTTTCAGCTTTTTGAGGAACCTCCATGCTGTTTTCCAGAGTGGTTGCATCAGCTTGCATCACCACCCCCAGTGTAGGAGGGTTCCCCTTTCTCCGCATCCTTGCCAGCATCTGTCATTTCCTGACTTGTTAATTTTAGCCATTCTGACTGGTGTGAGGTGGTATCTCATTGTGGTTTTGATTTGTATTTCCCTGATGCTGAGTGATGTGGAGCATTTTTTCATGTGTCTTGTTGGCCATCTGGATGTCTTCTTTGCAGAAATGTCTGTTCATGTCCTCTGCTCATTTCTTGATTGGATTATTCTTTGGGTGTTGAGTTTGCTAAACTCTCTATATATTTTGGATACTAGCCCTTTATCTGATATGTCGTTTGCAAATATCTTCTCCCATTCTGTCAGTTGTCTTTTGGTTTTATTAACTGTTTCCTTAGCTGTGCAAAAGCTTTCGATCTTGATGAAATCCCAGTAGTTCATTTTTGCCTATGCTTCTCTTGCCTTTGGTGTTGTTCCTAGGAAGAAGTTGCTGCAGCTGAGGTTGAAGAGGTTGCTGCCTGTGTTCTCCTCAAGGATTTTGATGGATTCCTTTCTCACATTGAGGTCCTTCATCCATTTTGAGTCTATTTTCATAGACTCAAAGGTGTAAGGAAATGGTCCAATTTCATTTTTCTGCATGTGGCTGTCCAATGTTCCCAACACCATTTGTTGAAAAGACTGTCTTTTTTCCATTGGACATTCTTTCCTGCTTTGTTGAAGATTAGTTGACCATAGAGTTGAGGGTCTATTTCTGGGCTCTCTATTCTGTTCCAGTGATCTCTGGGTCTGTTTCTGTGCCAGTACCATACTGTCTTGATGATGACAGCTTTGTAATAGAGCTTGAAGTCCAGAATTGTGATGCCACCAACTTTGGCTTTCTTTTTCAATATTCCTTTGGCTATTTGAGATCTTTTCTGGTTCCATATAAATTTTAGGATTATTTGTTCCATTTCTTTGAAAAAAAGGGATGGGATTTTGATAGGGATTGCATTAAATGTGTAGATAGCTTTAGGTAGCATAGACATTTTCACAATACTTGTTCTTCCAATCCGGGAGCATGGAACATTTTTCCATTTCTTTGTGTCTTCCTCAATTTCGTTAATGAGTACTTTATAGTTTTTATAGATTCTTTGCCTCTTTGGTTAGGTTTATTCCTGGGATCTTATGGTTTTGGGTGCAATTGTAAATGGGATTGACTCCTTAATTTCTCTTTCTTCTGTCTTGTTGTTGGTGTAAAGAAATGCAACTGATTTGCGTGCATAGATTTTATATCCTGACACTACTGAATTCCTGTTCAAGTTCTAGGAGACAGATTTGGAGTGGAGCCTTTTGGGTTTTCCACGTATAGTATCATATCATCTGCAAAGAGTGATAGTTTGACTTCTTCTTTGCCAATTTGGATGCCTTTAATTTCTTTTTATTGTCTGATTGCTGAGGCTAGGACTTCTAGGACTATGTTGAATAGCAGTGGTGATGATGGACATCCCTGCTGTGTTCCTCGGTTTTTCTCCATTGAGAATGATATTTGCGGTGGGTTTTTCGTAGATGGCTTTGATAATATTGAGGTATGTGCCCTCTATCCTTATACTTTGAAGAGTTTTAATCAGGAAGGGATGCTGTACTTTGTCAAATGCTTTTTCAGCATCTATTGAGAGTATCATATGGTTCTCGTTCTTTTCTTTTGTTAATGTATTGTATCATATTGATGGATTTGCAGATGTTGAACCAAACTTGCAGCCCTGGAATAAATACCATTTGGTCTTGGTGAATAATCCTTTTAATGTACTGTTGGATCCTATTGGCTAGTATTTTGGTAAGAATTTTTGCAACTGTGTTCAAGAATATTGGTCTGTAATTCTCTTTTTTGATGGGATCCTTGTCTGGCTTTGGGATCAAGGTGATGCTGGCCTCATAAAATGAGTTTGGAAGTTTTCCTTCCATTTCTATTTTTTGGAACAGTTTCAGGAGAATAGGAATTAATTCTTTAAATATTTGGTAGAATTCCCCTGGGAAGCCATCTGGCCCTGGGCTTTTGTTTGCTTGGAGATTTTTGATGACTGTTTCTATCTTCTTACTGGTTATGGGTCTGTTCAGGTTTTCTATTTCTTCCTGGTATATAGTTCCTGGTAAACTTCCTTGGCAGTTTATATGTCTCTAGGAATGCATCCATTTCTTCCATATTGTCAAATTTGTTGGCATAGAGTTGCTCATAATATGTTCTTTTAATTGTTTGCATTTCTTTGGTGTTGGTTGTGATCTCTCCTCTTTCTTCATGATTTTATTTATTTGGGTCCTTTCTCTTTTCTTTTTGATAAGTCTGGCCAGTGGTTTATCAATCTTATTCTTTCAAAGAACCAACTTCTAGTTTTGTTGATTTGTTCTATTATTTTTTTGGTTTCTATTTCATTGATTTCTGTTGTGATCTTTATTATTTCTCTTCTCCTGCTGGGTTTAGGCTTTGCTGTTCTTTCACCAGCTCCTTTAGGTGTAGGGTTAGGTTGTGTATTTGAGACCTTCCTTGTTTCTTAAGAAAGGCTTGTATCACTATATATTTTCCTCTCAGGACTGCCTTTGCTGTGTCCCACAGACTTTGAACCATTGTGTTTTCATTATCATTTGTTTCCATGAATTTTTTCAATTCTTCTTTAATTTTCTGGTTGACCCATTCATTCTTTAGAAGGATGCTGTTTAGTCTCCATGTATTTGGGTTCTTTCCAAATTTCCTCTCGTGATTGAGTTCTAGCCTCATAGCATTGTGGTCTGAAAATATGCAGGGAATGATCCCAATCTTTTGATACTGGTTGAGACCTGATTTATGACCCACGATGTGATCTATTCTGGAGAATGTTCCATGTGCACTAGAGAAGAATGTGTATTCTGTTGCTCTGGGATGGAATGTTCTGAATATATCTCTGATGTCCATCTGGTCCAGTTTGTCATTTAAGGTCTTTATTTCCTTGTTGATCTTTTGCTTGGATGATCTGTCCATTTCAGCAAGGGGAGCGTTAAAGTCCCCTACTATTATTGTATAATTGCCCATGTGTTTCTTTGATTTTGTTTTAATTGGTTTATATAGTTGGCTGCTCTCATGTTAAGGGCATGGGTATTTAAAATTGTTAGATCTTCTTGTTAGACAGACCGTTTGAGTATGATATGGTGTCCTTCCTCATCTCTTATTGTAGCCTTTGGGTTAAAATCTAATTGATCTATTATAAGGATTGCCACCCCAGCTTTCTTCTGATGTCCATTAGCATGGTACATTGTTTTCTACCCCCTCATTTTAAATCTGGAGGTGTCTTTGGGTCTAAAATGAGTTTCTTATAGGTAGCATATTGATGTTTTTTTTTCATTTATTCTGAAATTTATGTCTTTTGATTGGGGCATTTAGCCCATTTACATTCAGGGTAACTATTGAGAGATATGAATTTAGTGCCATTGTATTGCCTGTAAAGTGATTGTTACTGTATATTGTCTATGTTCCTTTCTGATCTACTACTTTATGGTCTCTCTTTGCTTAGAGGACCCCTTTCAATATTTCCTGTAGAGCTGGTTTGGTGTTTGCAAATTCTTTCAGTTTTTGTTTGTCCTGGAAGCTTTTTATCTCTCCTTCTATTTTCAACAATAGCCTAGCTGGATATAGTATTTTTGGCTGCATGTTTTTCTCATTTAGTGCTCTGAATATATCATGCCAGTTCTTTCTAGCCTGCCAGGTCTCTGTGGATAAGTCTGCTGCCAATCTAATATTTTTACCATTGTATGTTACAGACTTTTTTTCCCTTCCTACTTTCAGGATTTTCTCTTTGTCACTAAGATTTGTAAATTTTACTATTAGGTGAAGGGGTGTTGACCTATTCTTATTGATTTTGAGGGGGTTTCTCTGTGCCTCCTGGATTTTGATGCTTGTTCCCTTTGTCATATTAGGGAAATTCTCTACAATAATTCTCTCCAATATACCTTCTGCTCCCCTGTGTCTTTCTTCTTCTTCTGGAATCCCAATTATTCTAATGTTGTTTTGTTTTATGGTGTCACTTATCTCTCGAATTCTCCCCTCGTGGTCCAATAGTTGTTTGTCTCTCTTTTGCTCAGCTTTCTTCTCTGTCATTTGGTCTTCTATATCACTTATTCTTTCTTCTGCCTCATTTATCCTATCAGTAAGATAGGATATCTTTTAAAAAAATGCATTTTTTATTGCACCTCATTAATAGCTTTTTTGATTTCAACTTGGTTAGATTTTAGTTCTTTCATTTCTCCAGAAAGGGCTTTTATCCTCTCCAGAGAGGGTTTCTCTAATATCTTCCATGCCTTTTTTGAGCCTGGCTAGAACCTTGAGAATCATCACTCTGAACTCTAGACCTGACATATTACCAATATTTGTATTGATTTGGTCCCTAGCTTTCGGTACTGCCTCTTGTTGTTTTTTTTGTTTGTTTGTTTGTTTGTTTGTTTTGTGGTGAGTTTTTCCGCCTTGTCATTTTGTCCAGATATGAATATATGAAGGAGAAAATAAAATACTAAAAGGGTGGCCAAGACCCCAGGAAAATGTGCTTTAACCAAATCAGAAGAGACCCCAAATCGTGGGGGGAAGAAAGGGGATAAAAAGAAGTTCAGAGAAAAAAAATTAAAAAAAGAAAACATAAAGAAAAAATATAAAAAATTATATATATATATATATAATTGTGTGTATATATATGTATGTGTGTATATATGTGTGTGTGTGTACATATATATATATTTATTTATTAGACTGGTGACTAGAACTTGGTAACCCACTTAATTTTGGGAGTATTTTGATCTCTTAGAAGAAACTACCTCCCAAAATTTTAAAGAATGAAAAACATATATAAGGGTAAACACAATGAAGGGATGGAATATGCTTATAAAGATGAGAAAAAAAAAAATTTTTAAATGGAGTTGATAACATTAGTTGGTTGGGAGAAAGGAGAAAAAGAAAGTGGAGAGAATTTGCTCGGGCTGGAGACTAGAACAGGCCTGGAGCTATATTTAGGTTATATTTTGATACATATTTAGTTAATGACTAAAACACTGGATGAATCTTCAGTTGAAACAGTTTCCCCTACACTATATACTTTAAAATCATTTTTTCTTGGATATACTAAAAATGCAACATAAACCCCTTTTATTTTTAAAAAGTTGTTATAAACTTACAAATAAATGTAAGAAAATATTATCCTCAGTCAATGCATTGTAGTGCAATGTAATGCATTGATTTCAAGAAAATCATACTATCAACAGATTATTAGGACCATGAAATCCAAATAACCTCTTTATTTAATCCTGAGCATTATTATTTTTTACTTCATTGGAATTATATTTGGAGGATTAGGCTTATTTCTGTCAATCCTACTTAGTAATATATTGGCTTCTTTAAGATGAGTCTGTACCGTTAAAATAATCTGTTAAGTTTAATGAGCTTGTTGAAGTAAAATTTTCAGTGCTTTTGTAAACCATACTTTCACAAGGAAAGTATTACTCTTGCATTTATATAATTATGACTTCATATGACTTCAGTTAATTTACAATATTCCATGAGGGAACTAGCAATAAACAAGTCAACAAATGAGAATGCATAGCTGCCTTGCTTAAATATATGGAATCTATTCTTAAAAACAGGAAAAAAGTCATTTCAAAAATGACTTTTTAAAGGATAGCCATTTGGCCCTTTCTTTTTGTCTCTCACATGCATGCTTCAGAATTTTATTTAACGTTTTTTAAATGCTGGATACTCTGCTAGGCATGAGAATCACCCCCCACCACAAAAAAAAAAAAAAAAAAAGAGAGAGAGAGAGAAGGAAAAAAAGAAAGATAATCTTTTCCCTGTAAGCAGAAAATAGTCTAGGAGGAAAAATTAGGCTTAGTCACAGAGACACTAATTTAAAGCTGTTATAAATTCTGCACTAGAGATACAGAGAGCCTGTTAGAGTAAGAGATTAAGAGACCCAAAAAGAATAAATGAAGAAATACATTTCTTTTATGACTTGGTCACATTTTAAAGTTGTATTTTCAGTTTTCTGCATTCAGTGTCTTTATGAACTTTTCTATCACTTCAAAGGACTTGAAGTTTCAGGGCAATTCTTAGAGTCACTTTGAAATTCCTCCCATGTATTAAGCTTTTATTGCTAGTGTCTGCCGCTTGGGATTAATGATTGTTCATTAAGTATAGTTACTACGGCCAGACTTTCCATGCATAAACAAGAAAGGGGGAAACAAGAATATTGCTGTTTAAAATTTTCACTGATTCCTTTTTATAAATTAAAATATATGTATTTAATATGTGATGTAAATTTTTTCAACTCAAGTTCTGTATATACTATGTAAAATCTATATTATAAATGTTAAAAAGTAGCAAATAACTCTCAGAACAAATGATATGCCTGTTACTAATTTATACTGGGATCAATTGTTTACGTATTCAGTTGTGTGTTTCTCTAATCATCAAGCTTCCCCACAATGTATTTTATTTCTTTTGTTTTATTTCTCTTCTTTTTCAGTGGTTATCATCACTCAACAACATTCATCAATCAACAATATTCACTAATTAAACATTTGACAAATAATATAGTAGGTACAAGACTGTATATTCTTTGTTTCTGAATCTCTGTATTACTTGGTACTTATATTCTTCCAGGAAATCTTATTTTGGTGCACATTGAATTGTTAAACTCTTCTCCTCTGAGCTTCCTGTTTATAGACATAATTCAAATTAGTTTGTGTCCCATTACTTCTTAACTCCCTAAACTGATGCTTTCCTTAACTCTTTTTCAGTGGCCTACATTGGCAGACTCTATACCTTGATATGTGTTAAAATTATTTGGGATACTTAAAAGAATCCAGAGTACTGTAACCTCTCTTCAAAATTTTCATTTGCTAAAGATGAGTGCTGAAAGGAATATGAGGAAAAGTTAGGAAGAGTTGTGTGTGAATTTATTATTAATTAATCACACTATTTTAGTATTTTTAAAAATTTTTTTAAGATTTTATTTATTTATTTTGACAGAGAGAGATCACAAATAAGCAGAGAGGCAGGAAGAGAGAGAGGGGGAAGCAGGCTCCCTGCTGAGCAGAGAGCCCGATATGGGGCTTGATCCCAGGACCCTGAGACCATGACCTGAGCCAAAGGCAGAGGCTTTAACCCACTGAGCCACTTTGGTGCCCCTTAATATTATTTTAAGATTCACATAAAGTACTAATACTATGGTAGACAGAATAATGGCCTTCTCAATGAGGCCCCCGTCCTAATCCCTATGAATATGGTAGTTTATATGGAAAGGAGGAATTAACAAGGTGGCTAATCAACCAACTTTAAAATAGGAAAATTATTCTGGATTATCCAGATGAATCCAGTGTATCACAAGGAAGGAGGGAGACAAAACATGAAGAATCCAAAGAAATTTTAACTACTGAAGGATTGACAGAGAAATACCGCATTGACGACTTTGAAGATGTAGGAAGGGGACCACAAGCCATGGAATGTGGGCAGCCTCTAACAGCTGGAAAAGACTAGGGAACAGATTCTCCATTAAAGCCTCCAGAAGGAAAGCAGCCCTGTGGAAACTTGACTTTTAGTTCAGTGAGACGTGTCAGACTTCCAACCTAGAGAAGTGTAAGATAATAAATTCAAGTTAAGCCCTAAATTTGTGGCAATTTATTATAGTAGCAACATGGAAAGGTAATTTTCTTGTTGTTTTTAAGAAATCAGTAAGAATGCAGGAAAACTTAGTTTCCTTTCCAGTGCTTCCCTATTTCTGGATCCACTCCTAGAAGTAACTCTTTTTAATCAGTTGTGGGTTTTTGTGTTTTGAGTTTTTGTTGTTGTTGTTGTTTATTTGTGGTTTGTTTTTGTTTTTGCTTAGTTTTACTGGTGCTCATTTTCCAAGATTTAAGTATTATCCTTATGCTTCTATTTCCTGGTTTTTCTGAGGTAATAACTATCCATCTTTCACTAAAAATTATGAGATATGAACTTGTCTCCAATTCCCAATATCTCCCCTCTTCTGAGAAAACAAAAGCTTTATAGTATATTTCTTGTTGATTTACATGTCTTGTCACTTTAAATTCAATAAATATCACTACTCACTTCTGAGATAAATGTGTTAGTATCTTAATTTAATATACCACCTTTTTTCCCCATCCTTCCCACTGCAACCTTCTGTCAGATTAACACTATATTTATATCTTAGTTGTTAATATTTTTTATTTGCAAAACTGTATTAACTTTATGCTCCATAGGTAGATAAACTGTAGACATTAACCATAGAATTATCAGAATTTATACTGTCAAGAACATCTAAATGTTTTCCTTGTGGATAAATGAGTTCCTTCATTTTCTAATTTGTATTTTCCCCTAATTACTTAATACTAGTTTTAAATCAGCATTACCCGCTCTGAAGAGTTTGGAGTTTGTAATATATGTTATAATGATATATTTCACATATAATATTATACAGATTTATGTAGATATGCTGTATATGACAAAAAATAGCACAGTGTGTCAGAGGGTAAATGGAGATATACTTTACAAGGTATTTATTTCAAATTATGAGTACAAAATTGACTCTAAATAGGCTACAATAAATTAAAGATGCATATCCTAGCACCTAATAGGGAAAAATGATGCAAAAGGATTAACTAAATTTCCCATAGAGAAAATAGAATAATAAAGAATATTTATTTAAAACAATGTAGATAGGAGAAGGAGATACAGAAAAAGAAAAAAAAATGGTGGGACAAATAGAACAGAAATAGGTAAATGTTAAACTGAACTCCAAATCTATCAATAATTATATTAAATACGAATGGTTAACTGAGGTTTTAGATATTCCAAATATAGACTTATTTCATTATAAAATATTATATCACCACTGATCTCGTCTGAAAGTCTTTAAGCTTTGGAAATGTATCAAAGTCACAGTGGTGGATACAAGTTGCCAACAGTTGTAACTTCATCTTTTGAAGCCTGAATTTTATCATTGGAAACACATATTACCCATTTCCTTGAACTGACAGATCCAATCCATTCATTTTTAAGAAAATATCTGCCAAATACACAAGCCAGAATTACCATAGTTTGGCTGTCACGGATTCTTCCAAGCAAAAAATATTCCATGAAAAGGCAGCTAGTTTTCATACTTCAAAGAAATGTACAAATGCTTTTTTTAAAAGACATTCATCATACCTCTGTATGTATCAGAAGAGCTTTATACTTACTTCTCACTACATTACAGAGAATATTAAAAGGAGGTATATTCAAAGGTTGGGATTTAATAATTTTAACAATTTTATTCCTTCATCAAGGACATTCTTAAGTAAAATGGGCTTTTTTTCACCCCTGAAATTTATGAGATTGGATGATACAATGATGACTATATTACATTTTGGTGCTAATTCTTTAGTTCATGATGCAATATTAACAATTTTACTTACTGTAACTTTTGCATAATAAATATACTTGTCAACACGTTGAAAAGGCTAATACTGTCATTATTATGAATATGATCTTGATTTGGTTACACTCTCGAACAGGAGCAAAACTAAAAACAGCAAGTTAATAAAACAGTAATTAGTAAGAGTTTCCCATGAACATAAAAATAGTGTGGGGGCACCTGGGTGGCTCAGTGGGTTAAGCCTCTACCTTTGGCTCAGGTCATGATCTCAGGGTCCTGGGATGGAGCCCAGCATCGCCTCTCTGCTCAGCATGGAGCCTGCTTCACTCTCTCTCTCTGCCTGCCTCTCTGCCTACTTGTGATCTCTGTCAAATAAATAAATTAAAAAGTCTTAAAAAAAATAGTGTGTAAGCTGAGAGATCTAAACCAACAGTGGAATGAGACCCCAGTATATTGTTCCAGGACAGCATACAATGAAAATACCGACGCTGTTTATTTTTTATAATGATTGGTTATAGGATTAGTTTTTCTAGTGACAGGTGGTTTAGTGATTTGGTTAAAAGTGCTTACCTTATGCCATTTTTGGGGAACAGCTTGTTTTGTTTTTGATTTTTAGAAGCATTTATAAGCAGCAACCCAGTTAAGCTTTACTTCTTTAGCAGAATAGGCTAAATTAAGTTTTGCTTATGTGGCATAATTGGTTTTGTCTGCTCAGGAAATTTTTCAGCCTGCTCTTCATTTTGTATCTCATTTTAACATATAATACATATGAACTATATATGTTTGTATATAATATACAAATATGTGTATGTATGTGTGTATATAAATATATTTCTATGGGGGGACGAATATAATAATTCTAGTTAAAGGGTGTATAGGAGTTTTTTGTATTATTCTTGTATCTTTCTGAAGACTTGAAATTATGTCAAAATTAAAAATTGACACCAGAGTTAGTAAAACTGTTCAAAGTGCCAGGTTGGCAAATCAGATGCATGAGAATCAGAAATCTTAGCAATTCCAAGCATTCCAATAATGTTATGTATATGAATTGTAATGGATAGGGAAAGCACAGAGTTCAGCATTTGGTTGCTATATCCTAGATCCTTTCTTGCCATGTTTGAATGCTTTTTGGCTCAGATTTAACATACAAAGTTGCTGAGTGGCCATGCAGTACTTAAACGTACACAAAAGGGATCTATCTCAGTGATAAGATACCTCCATTTTTTTTTACTCCAATAATCACATAACTTACATAAAAATTTCAGAGAGCCATATCCCATAAATCCATAGATACTGGGTTGGTTTAACATAATCTAACCTAGGCAGACCAGATAAAGACTACTAGTAAATAACATTAATATTTTCCAGAGATGTATCGTTAGCATCTTATAAGGGGTTTTGACTAGATCATCTTTCTTACTTTACCTGGTTGCTCCTGATAAAGGAAGAAAATGGATTACAGGGCTACTAATTCTTTTGTTCCCAACTAGAAGATGAATGGCGGGGGGTAGGGGAATTCTAACATAGCTCTACAAATACATAATTCTATATTAATGAAACTGATCATGTTAGGTATATTATAGAAACCTTTCTAACTGATTTTATGAGAAAGAATTCTGAATAATATTAACTGCATTCTAGGCTTAGATATAAACATGTTTCACTGGAAATACATTTGTTCATGAGGATCATTTTGTCCCTGTTATTCAACTAATTATTTTTTTTTTACCAAAATAAGTTTAGAAACTTAAATCAAATAAATTGAAGCTTTTACATTTTTAGTAGACCATAAGACAAAAAATTTGATGAGCAACTAATCCAGTTTAAAATTGTAAAGAAAATCTTTCAAAAAGTGGATCACTGTGTCAAATGCTACAGTGAAGTAAGCTGAGAACTAAGAGATGACTATTGAATTGGGCAACATATCGCTGATTTTTGCAAAAGAGTTTCAGTGGTCTCTGGGGAAAAATGCAGATTACTATGGATTCGAAGTTGAATGTCATCAGAGAAAGTTAAAATGTTTAGTTTAGTAAAGCCTTTTGAAGGGTTTTGCTGTAAGGAGAATCAGAACAGTAAATGGAAGAACATATGGATTCATATAATTTATTTTAAAATGAGAACCACAAAACTGTATTTCTATTCTGATAAGGATGATCCTATAGACAAACAAAAAGTTTATAGTCTAAGAAAGAGTGGAATTAACTGGAGGATCATAACATTTGGGTAGGTCAAGGAATATGTTCTAGTACAGAAATGAAGGAGGAAAGAGAGTAGCAGAAATAATCCATCCATTGTAACTGGAGGGAAAACAGAATATGGAGTTAGAGCTTTGTGGGAAATTTTTATGATAAAATGATACTGCATATACCTACTGATAGCTTCCCTCCACCACCCCAACCCAGCAAAATAGGTCCCAAGATTATTAACCAGCTGAGCCACCCAGGTGTCCCGGTCCCAAGATTATTAACTGAGAGTCAGAACTGGGAGTTTTAAGGAAGAAGAAGTTTAAAGGAAGAAGAGAAGGCTGAATAGACCAATATAAGAGAAAACTGCTCAGCAAAATGTAAGCTAGTTTGATAGTTCTCTGACCAACAGGAAGTTTGTGGTTATAAATAATACTTGAAATGATTCAGCATGGTTGGCATGTCTCAGCAGCTGAAGGACAATGACCTTGCCTGTTTCATTTCTGTGTGTTCAGGATCTATCTTGGATCCTGGCACATGGTGAACATTAAATATTTTGGAATGAAATAAATATATTTATTATACTGATAGATGCTGATAGAAATTTTAAAATACATTCTAATTAAAAGAAATGAAAAAATATTCAAATAAACTAAAACTGGAAGGAATTTTTCTCAATATGATAGAGTATTTATTCAAAGTAAAGAACAAAATTCTTACAAAATGCCAAAACTCTCTATTTTTAAAATGTAGCCCACAATTATTTGACCTTCCCTATTATGAATGTGAACGAACTTTTGATTGTTATAAATAGAGTACTTTGGAAATGATATGAACTGTCTTTCATGGCTAGGTCATGAAAGCTAATAAAGTTTCTGCCTTTCTCTCTGGAATATTCACTCTCGAAGCCTCCAGGTGACAAGTAAGCAATCTTCATGTTCTGAGGATGCCGTGCCCAGAGGGAAATCAAACTAGCCTATGCTGAAACCACATGGAGATGCTTATATCTAGACAGGGATATCTAGCCAGCCTCCAGCTAAGTGCTTCCCAGCCCCCATCACTCCAGCTCCTGCCAGCCAGCAACTGACTGCAATCACATTGGAGACCCAAGCGAGAAACACCAAGTCAAGGCCTTCTTGAATCTCTGGACCACAGCAATTGTGAGAAGTAATAAAATTATTTCCTTATAGTTTAACCAGTAAGTTTTAGAGTGATTGGTTATGGACCAATAAATCGACAGA
>ML111328.1:74575-111054 GCA_003697995.1 Taxidea taxus jeffersonii
TGTATATGTATATGTATATGCATATGTATATGTATATGTATACAGGGCAATCAGTACTCAGATACTGGTATCAAGCAATATCCAATGACTGGAGTAGATAAAGGAGCAATTTAGAAAGCGTTGTGTTTAACGTTGATAGAGACCCACACCCTTCCTATCATGAAAATACGTTCAGTTAAATTATTTGAATACAGCATATCAAACATGTTTTCATATTGATAGGAGTTTTGTTTCTTTTTAAGGTGAAAGTCAGACAATAAACTTCTTTTTTTTTTAATATAATCCATTAGAGACTAAAGAATAATTAGAAATTCTTTTTTTTAATATTTTATTTATTTATTTGAGAGAGAGAGACAGAGTGAGACAGCATGAGAGGGGAGGTCAGAGGGAGAAGCAGACTCCCCATGGAGCTGGGAGCCCGATGTGGGACTCGATCCCAGGACTCCAGGATCGTGACCTGAGCCGAAGGCGGTTGCTTAACGAGCTGAGCCACCCAGGCGCCCAATAATTAGAAATTCTTGTCACACAACAATTTCTAGCCTTCTCAAATACTAGTATCCCTTTCTTTATCCTCTTAAACGCTTGGAAAGGGATTTATGACTTTAACTCCTGTGAAGTCACATTTATGATAATGCTCCTGTGACTATTTTATTGATGCCTGATAAACAACCGTGGAATGTTTATTTTTAAAACATGGGTTTTAAAAGTTAACACTGCATTTTTATTTGATTTAATCTTTCATTTTATGATGAAGAATTTGCATTGCCAATGACTTTGCATCATAGTGTATTAATGAGAAACATGAAAAAAATTATGTAGACCTTTCAGAAATTATGTAAGTTGAGTTATATTTTGATCCACAAGTGCTGGCATGTGAAATATTCATAACCTCAATACTCTATTATTTTATGATTCACAAAGGCAGGTAAATCATTATATGTGCATACTGAAAAAAATATTTTTTTCCAAATAGGAACACTTATTTTTATGACAAGACTTGAATCATTTTAGAATAGAAAAAAAGAATTATTATTTTTGAGGCTGCTGTGGATGGTATGATATTATATTGGTGTTAAAAGTTTACTAGCAGGTTAGTCCTGAACCCTGGTGTCTCAGAGAGAATGTTTACTGGGTACTTCTTCAGCATCGCTCCCGGGGAATGCAAAAATGATAATGATATGGCATTTAATCCCTGCCTTCATAGTTATTTTCTAGTTTATAAAATACATCCATCTACATTATTTCCCAAAAGAAATTCTAAATTATCTGTGTTTCCTTCTAATTATTGGTAAATATGTGTGTGTATACATACACATACACTTAAAATGTTCTAAAATAGTTCATATATTTATCATATTTGTATTAATATAATATCCTAAAGAATTATAGCTGTGTGTGGTGTGTATATATAAATATTTATATATATGTATATAATTGAAAGGTTTAGTTTCATTGATATTTCTTCTCTGGCAGTCATAAATTACTGATTGTTATGTACTGGAATTGTCATGGCTTACAATTGATCAAATATGAACTTATTTATTAATCTAACCAAATAATTGGTGAACTAATGGGTAAAATGAACTGAAGTAATTTAATTCCATTCGCTTAATGTGACAAAAGTCCATCTGGGTAAAACTAAGCATTTCCAAAACCAATATCTGATAAAAAATTTGGTTATGAAAGCAATAGCTTATTTATGAATTTACCAATAACAATAGAGGAAAGGATAAAGCTGTAAGTAATATTTTTAAGTAATTGAAAGTTAACGAAGAAAGGAAAGATTGAGAGAATATAAGAAAGCAAAATTTGGGAATTAAAAGAGCAAATGTTAATGCCAGAAAAGAAAAGACCTTTCCATGCTTAGATTGATAGCAATGTAAAATGAATCACAATATCCAATATTACCAATGGAGGAAAATATTTTTAAAAACTAATATAAAAATCCTCTAGAGAGAAAAGAAGCAACATATTGATGAAAATTCTGGATTAATATTATGGTTTGTTACTAGGAAAAAATGCTCTTCATTATCATAAATCTTTCAAAATCTCTTTTTACACATTTTCATATTCTAGTTTTTTTTCCCCCGGATTTTGATGTATAAGCATATTCATGAAGGTTTACATTTACACAATATCTAGTTATCTGTATTTGATTGCCCTTGGGATGTGATTCTCAAAGTTGACTAACAATAGGTCACTTGCAGGCTTTTTAAAATTATTGACATGTGGAAAAAAATAAATTATTGACATGTGGAATTTATCCTAGAAAAAAATTATATCAGAACATTTACAAGTATTTTTTTTTACTTTATTTAAGCTTTATTTAAACATATGATGTAACCCCACCACCCTCACCCAACCCCTCTTCCCCCCACCCCCCTCAGTTTGTTTTATGACATTAAGAGTCTCTTTTGGTTTTTCTCCCTCCCGATCCCATCTTCTTTCATTTTTACTTTTCCTACCACCTTAACTCCCACCCCCGTTGCATCTCCACTTCCTCATATCAGGGATATGAGTATTTTTGAAAGCTTCCTGTGTGATGATCATGATTCCAGAGCTGGGATAGATAATCATAAAAATTCTTCAGATTCAGCTTACCAACTGAACTCAAGTTCTTCCAATACAACTTAGTTGTTGTTTTGTTTTGTTTTCCAATAGCCCCTCTAACAGAACACCATCTTCCATCTAGTTCTGCAAGCCAGCCTGGGAAGTGTTCACTTTCTGTGTCTGATACAACACCAAATCAGTTTTACCTCCTATATCCTTTATACATTTGGCCTTGGTTATTTGTTTCTATATCCTATCACCTCACACTGACTGCTATGAGAGGATCCCTCAACTCCCATTATTCCACCTGCTACCCAACAAACAATTCTCTACACTATAGTCAAGGCTGTTGATCTAAAAAATTAAATAAATAAAAAATTTAATTCTGTAACTTTCTTCCATAAAAATGTCTTACTAATGGACATAAATTTCAAATGGATCATTACAAATAATATTAGTATTATAATTAACTTTCATATTGGGAAGCAACATTGATTCATTTTCAGGAAAAACAGTGATGCCTAATTTTATGATTACATGAGCAGTTTTATGTATCAAACATTCTCTTTAATAGTGGTAGGCTACTAACATTTCCTATTCAATCAGAATTAATAGCAAAGTAACTTGTTGCATATAAACACTTAGATACATAGGCAGGGTTTCTATGTATTTTAAGTGACTAAGTTCTTAACTTGACTACTGCAGTATTAAAAGTAAGTATTTGATAAATGGAATTAATAGACATTACAATTTGCATAAAAGCAAATATTTTATGCTGAATGTACTCTTAGAGTTCATGACAAACTCCTAGGGGACACAAATCTTTTTAGATATACCCTGATTAGCTATTTTCTCTCTAGACTTTTTTTTGTTGTTGTAAGAAAGATATTCAGTGCTAACTGTGATCTTTTAAATTACTTGGTTTTATTTTTATTTATTTTTAATAATTGAGATTATAATGTCTTGATGTTAAATAGGCATCCATTCCATGTGAAATATATGCTCTTCACTCCACATATAGTTATTTACCTTATCATCTTATAAACGTTGTGGCTCTGGGATTTGAAAAAGGTAATTAAATATAAAGGAAATGGTATTTTTGTGGAGAAGACACCTAATAATAGAGGTTAATTAGCTGCTTGAATGGCAATAGGACTATAATGAAAAACCACAAAGGAACACATAAGCAATTAAAAATAGAGCAAATACATTAGAATCCTAATGTATTTATATACACCAAATTTAATAAACACCATACAAGTGTTTTCTAGGATTTGCCCATTCAGGTTTAAAATAAAAGAGAACACCACAATTTTATTTTATATTTGTTTTCTTTTACAAATTTTTATTTAAGTTCCAGTTAATTAACATACAGTGTAATATTAGTTTTAGGTATAGAATTTAGTGATTCCTAACTTACATACAACACCCAGGGCTCATCACAAGTACCCTCCTTAATACCCATCATGCATTTAACCCATCTACCTGCCCACCGCTTCTCCAGCCACCCTCCATTTGTTCTCTATAGTTAAGAGTCTGTTTTACGGTTTGCCTTTTTCTTTTCTCCCCTGCTATGTTCATCTGTTTTGTTTCTTAAGTTCTACATATGCGTGAAATAATACGGTATTTGTCTTTCTCTGACTGACTTAGTTCGTGTAGCATAATGCACTCAGCTCCATCCACATTGTCGCAAATGGCAAGATTTCACTCTTTTATGACTAATATTCCATTGTTCCTATATACCACCCCTTCTTTATCCATTCATCACTCAGTGGACATTTGGACTCTTTCCGTAATTTGTCTATTGTTGATAATGCTACTGTTGACATTAGGGTGCATGTATTCCTTTGAATTCTAATTCAAAGGAATTAGTATTTTTGTATACTTTATGTAAACACCTAGAGTACAAGTGCAATTTCTAGACCATAGGTAGTTCTATTTTTAACTTTTTGAGCAATCTCCATACTCTTTTCTGGGGTGACTATACCAGTTTGTATTTCCACGAACAGTGTAAAATGTTCCCCTTTCTCTGAATCCTCATCAACATCTGTTGTTTCCTGTGTTGTTAATTTTAGCTATTTTGGCAGGTGTGAGGTGATATCTCATTGTGGTTTTGTTTGTATTTCCCTGGGGATGAGTGATATCAAGCATTTTTTCCTGTGTCTATTGCCCCTCTGTATGTCTTCTTTAGGAAAATGTCTATTTATGTCTCCTGCCCGTTTCTTACCTGGATTATTTGTTTTGTGTGTGTTGAGTTTTTAAAGTTCTTTATATATTTTGGATACTAACCCTTTATCAGATATGTCACCTGTAATTTCTTTTGGTTGCTTTTAGTTTTGTTGATTGTTTCCTTCACTGTACAGAACCTTTTTATCTTGATGAAGTCCAGATAGTTTATTTTTGCTTTTGTTTCTCTTGCTTCAGGAGACTTATCTTCTCCACCTCCCCCAACCCAGGCGACTTACCAAGTAAGAAGTTGCGGTGGCCAAGGTCAAAGAGGTGGCTGCCTGTGTTATCCTCTAGGATTTTGATGTTTTCCTGTCTTACATTTAGATCTTTCATCCATTTTGAATTTATTTTTTTGTGTATGGCGTGAGAAAGTGGTCTAGTTTCATCTTAATGATGGTAAGGAAACAATCACTGATTACCTTTTTATTCTAGTCACTGTCTTTAGCCCTTGCCTCAGGAGTTTTTGGGAGACAGACCTGCAAATCAGGTATATACATGCCAAAATTTAAACCAGCATTGCATAGGTTGTAAAACTGTACATCCGTCAGACCTTTCTCTAAATGACCCATGCCAGATGTGGTTACCATGTTACTGGAGGAACATGCTACATGGTATGAACATGGAGGAATCCTCCAAAAGAGTAAGTCAGAGAACAATGAATAAGAGAAATCTTCCAGGATATAGAAAACAGTCTAATGAAAACACCCCTTTGCTGGAGCAAGGGTTTTCCTGTTATCTCCAACAGCATTTTATCATTGTTTTGAAACCCAAACTAGTGAAAAACTGTATTTCAATGTGAAAAAAATCCCCTAGAATACTTCAGTATTCCCTACCAATATTAGTAGTGATTGACAATAGGGTAGCTGGAGACATAAATTACCTAAGAATGCTAATGTGTTTAGGTTTTTGTTGGTTGGTTGGTTGGTAGATTCTAAAAGGACCAAGTGGGACTCATTGAGCTATTTGACTATTTAGTGAGGAAATCCTGAATCTCCCAACTGGTCCTTTGTCTCCATTACAGAATAAAAATCAGATTGGGGCCAAGTGCATTCTTTTCTTTCTTTTATTTTTTAAAGGTTTATTTATTTATTTGAGAGAGAGAAGAGGGAGGGGCAGAGAGAGAGAATCTTTGAGCAGACTCCCTGCTGAGTGTGGAGCCTGACGATGTGGGGCTCAATGTGGCTGGCGCCCAATGCAGGGCTCAATTAAAGTTTCAATTTCACAACCCGTGAGATCATGACCCAAGTTGAAACCAAGAGCCGGTTGCTTAACTGACTGAGCCACCCAGGTGCCTCAGGGGACAAGTACTTTCTTTGAGTGATTTGCTAAGCGTTATCCATTGTTTATTGAATAATTAGCATCCTAACATTATGTGTATCATAAGTACCAAGTCATAAGTATCAAGTAATGCAGAGAATGGCTGTCTAGAATATTCAGGCAGTTAGCAACTATTTGTAGTAAGCTTTAATCCAACATCCAGATCACTGATAGACTGTGATACTGGTCTTAGGCTTCTTTAACCATGTAAGCTCTTCATTAGCCATATGGATGCCAGCTTTGCTCTCCTAGAAACTGTAGTACAGTATGATAAAGGATAAGAAAATAGGCCAATTAATTTTGCCATCTAGGATGCATGGGAATTAGACCCATGAACTAATAACAAATTATAATTTCTAGCCTTCAAAAAACTATCACCCATATATTTCAAGGGATATTTTTTTGAAATGTAGATGGACTGTATTCATCTTACATATATGCTTTCTAAACTAAATGAAAGAAGGTAATGGTGGTTTTTAATAAAAGGCAACATAAGTTTCAATATTGGCTGCATAACAAATGGCGTGAACAAGACTATAGATACTCCTTCCTAAAAGAATCCCACATGGATAGTTGAAATTATTCCCTAGTACCGAATCAGGCATTTTAAGATTATAAAGAGAAATAGGCAATACACCTGGAAGATCCTGTGCCTTGAGTTTGGGAATACCATGAAGCAGTGTACAACCCAGTAATTAGTGATTGACACTAATTGGTCACTACCACAGTCAGGGGTTAAAAAAAAAAAAAAAAGTGAAAGAAGTTACATCATGTTGTTTCTAGTTTTAGGAAAGTGACAATGGAAAGAACCAAAATCCTGGTATTAAAATTTGACTTCATCTACTTTTTCCTGATGCTTTGTAATAATAATAATAATATGGAGTTTTTATCAATGAGTTGTTTTTTTTTTCCTCTCTCTCTCTTTTTTTCTTTAACTTCCTAGGTCTTAGTATTGAGGCTTTGAGAGAGACAAGAATTCTCAGACTTGACCCAGCAGAATTGTAATTCCTCTCCTTAGATTTGGGCCCAAATTCAGATTATTCAGACTATTATAATAGGCTTGTTTCCTTCTCTCAGGAATCTACACATTACACAGTGGCTCCTTGATCCTTCCGTGTCCTTGAAATGAAGATCTGACCTAACTGAAATTTTCAGTCCCAGTGTTGGAAGGAAGAGTAGGGCATGGTGAACCATAATCACTTGGACCTTCCAACACTCTGTATTTGCTTTTCCCTGCTACATTCAAAAGCCTCTTTCAACTGTTAGCATCATATATCTTTTCTCTCAGCTAACCTTTTGAGAAACTTTATTTTTTGATAAATTAATTGTCTGATTGATGATAAAGGATAGACACATGTATTTCAAACGTTTTACATATAAACTCATATTTTACCAGATTTATGTCTCTTACTGTTTCTAAGCATACACATATTTCAAGTTTAAGTTAATGGTTCATAAACTAAATATAGTATTCATACATAAGATGTATGTTATAAAAAAGACTGTTCAAAAGCTACTAAAAAGAAAAAACAAAAACCTAACTAGTCTTATTTTAGACAAGGTACTAAAAAACTTTAGTAAATATTCTAATATTATAAAAACACTATAAGGAAAAGGAAGATAATATTAGTAAAATTCTTAAATTGGAAATAAAGAAGTTGACATGTTCAAATCCATATAAAGTCTGCAAAAGTGAATCTAAATAATATAAAAATAAAAATTTTAATGTCTGCTATCCTATATATGATTACAGATACATTATTTTCATCTATACAAGTCAAATACCTCTTAATATTTCAAAATTTAACAAATTACTTGCCATGGGACTTTGATATGATTTAACAAAAAAAGGTTTCTTCCTTTTGTATTAGCATATTTTCAGAAATGCGGTAAAAACCCTGACTGATTTATAATAAAGCATGTTAGATACAAAGATGGGATCACTGCAGACAAAATTTCACTGGATTGTGTATCTCAGACCCTTGCACAATTCATAGAAAAATTGCTAATTCTTCTGAAGGACACGGGTGCATTTTATAGTTGCAAAAAGCTATTTCCCAAGAGTATAAAAACACATAGAACTTATGGGTGATCAGTGTTGAGAAGAAATGAAATAGAAGTAGCATAGGAAGTTCTTTAGAGATCTTAATCATCTGTGCCCTTAATATGGTAGAATATATTCAGTACAGCAAATTTGTTTTTGTAATAGTAGGTCTCCAATTCCAGTGAATGAGAAGAAAGGAACAACAGAATGCTTTTCTGAGAGTCTAGAATACAGCAGGTTATTCTATGAAGCTTTTAAATGTTTTGATAAATGCTAGGTCATGAATTAATGACTACATTATCGGAAAGAACTGAAGACAATTTAATAGATTCACTCTAAACAGTATAATAAGGCTGTTTATAATGGGAAAACAGTGTAGCTTTATTTTTTTATTTTTTTACAATAGTTTAAAATGATTGTCTTGTCTTGGACAAGAGTAAGCCATGTTGGGAATTTAGAACATCAAAGACAATAGGAACATAAATTAAAATAAAAGAGATGAAGATCATGTAAGTGATAATGTTTTTACTACGCATTATCACATTTGATGCACAAAGTCAGTTAAAACTGACACAGAGTGAGCCCCAAAAGCATTGCCTCCGATATTTATTTAAATATTTATTTATTTGAGAGAGAGACAAAGAGAGACGCAGGCATACAGATGCCCCACTGAACTAGGAGCCTGACATGGGTTTGGAACTCACAACCCTGAGCTCATGCTCTGAGCTGAAATCAAGACTCAGACACTCAACCAACTGAGCCACCCAGACACCCCACAATTCCCCCTGATATTAAAAAATAATTCAGATAATTAATTTTGAGGTAGTCTGTAAAATAATAATCACAGACATAATTAACACTTGGTATTTTCTCATCATTTTTAAAACAACCATTTCAATGAAGATCTTGAAAGCTGTTTAGTTATTAGTATAGAAAAAATTTTCATGAATTATAAAATAATATAAACAGAAATTTATTCAAGTATATATTTATTAATCTGTATAAAATTCATCTGAGTTCTGGCAATTGGATTACAGTCTTTTCAAAATTCCTCTCTTCAGATGAAATAATTCTATTATTAATGTAATTCTTTAGGTAACAAGTAGATCTAACTAATGAATATTACATATCTATTTTTACTTATTTTTCTTGTTTACTGATTAATGAGCTTTTAAAACTTTATTGAGAAAAAATTGACAAATGTATTGTAAATATTTAAAGTGTACAACATGATTTTATATCATGTAGTTTACTACTAAATATTTATGCATATATATACTTTCCCAAAATAAAAAATATATGTAATTTTCTATATTCCTCAACCTCAAATGATACTGCATATTCATGTTATAGACCTTTGCTCCCTAATGTTTGTAAAATTTTGCATATTCTAACATATTAGTCCTACACATCAATTTGAGAAATAATAATATCACAATTAGATGAACAAATACTGAGAAAACATTAATTCATTCAGAATTGTATAAAATATTTATTTTCACCCTAGTATGGCTCTCTTAACAGTTGAGGTCAAATGATAATCCTCTCCCAAATGATATTAGTATCTTCCCAAATTCTCTTAATCTGAACTCATTATAACATGAGAAAATTGATTTTCAAAATATCTAAGTAAAACATCTAAGTATCTTCTCTTTTTCTCCTTACTCTGCATCAGTTGGTCATTCCCTGGTAACATTTATTCATTAATTTATTTATTACTTTATTAAAATATTTATTTAATTAATACATTCACCAATATCATATATTAATAGATTAATAAATATTGACATATTTATTACTATTGTGTTGTAATAGGAGATAAGCTCCTTCTATTGACAAAGTAGAGGCTTTGTCAATTTATTCACCCAAATAACCCCACTTTCTAGAAGAGTGCTGAAAACATAGTAGAGTTACTAATAAAATTGTCAAATAAATAACTGATTAAAGTTAACTTTTTCATTCTATTTTCAAGCAATTGTATGAGTTGATCTTCTTTGCCTGTGAAGTGAAACTTGTTAGGAATTTTAACTGGAAGATGTAAGCAATTGCAATCACTGGATGTATTTATAAACTTTTACTATCTAAACTGAACTACACATTGTAAACATTTGTCTTCATGTAATATTGGTCATTGTTCCTATTTGTGTGCTCTCTCAGCATATTTCAAGAAATTCTGTGTTATGAGGCCAGACCCTGGAGAAATTGTTCTTTGGAATATAATGCTATGGTAGGATTTCACCCTTGGTTGTTTTTTGTTTGTTTGTTCCTGCCAGTGGTAATTGTATTGAATAATACTGTTCTTCTCTTGATAGAATCTTTAATAACTTAATTATTTATATAAATCAATTTGGTTATTGATGCATAGACAGTTATATTTCTAATAAGATAAATAGTATGCAAATATTTTTAATACAGCCCTGCTGTGTCCACAAATCTGTGTCCAATTCATAATTACCTCATCCATAATTACTTAGGACTCAATAATTTTGTTAGGTGAATGCATAAATGAAATACAGTAAACAATTTTACTATAGAGAATATAATAAAATAGGCTTTTTTTGATTATTTAACATAGTCAGTAACCTCTAACCTAAAGATCCTGGTCCTGCAGAATAGCAACAATTAAAACAACTAATACTACTAGTCTGGGAGTTTTATGTGTAGTCTGAAAAGTAAATTATAAAACAAAAAAAATCCTCCATATAGCAAATAATTATTTCTCAATAATCAGGAGTTACTGTTTTATATTTATTAATTTATTTTATGCAGCTTAAATATTATTAATTTGTGTAAAGCATCTTTATCTCTACTATTGGTTAAACTCCTAAGTAACACAGTTTTTATAACATATTTCATTATCATCTTAAATTATTTTCATTTCTGATATGAAGACCTGGCTAAATCACAAACAGCACGATTGCTTTCTCTGGTCATAGACTTACAAACTTTCATATCTCAAAAAAGTATGCTGTCACAAAAAGAATTGGATGTATGAATTAAGATTGCTCGGGGCAGTACTTCCATTGTTACTGACAAACCAAGTAAATGCGTGTGCCCAATAGTTAGCCGGTTAATAATGTTACCTTTATATACAAAGGACAAACTATAAAATATAGACAGAATTGATATAACATAAATAAAAATACTAACTTTACCAACAGAATAGAACCTGCATAGATTTTAATATTAAAACATATATATATATATGGTATTTGCAGAAAACTTCATTAAAATGGAAATTGGATTTTCATTGAGAAGAGAAAAAATAGCAATTTTGGACAAATTCATTGTTGCATATATCTATGATGTGTGTCTGTAGCATAATTTTAGCTATATAATTGGTTTTCTTACAAAAGTCAGAGGCCCCAATTTTTCCTTCTGTACAAAGCAGAAAAGTATACATATATTAATTGTGAATTAATGAAAAACAAATGATGAAATGAAAAACAAATGATAGAATTTGGCATAGTATGTTTATTTCATAATGAAAAAAACAATGATAGAATTTGGCATAGTATGTTTATTTCATAATGTTACCTACTGATAAAAATGAACAATATATCTAAAGTGAAGCAATATGATCTGAGTTTATGAATAGGGAAAAATTAACAAGCATATTTGGTTTTGTAGCATTCTAGGTAATTATCAATATTTTATAGTAATCTATTCATAATTAACTATTTTGACTTGTTTGTTAATCAAACTACCATGATAATGAGTCTCAAGTTACCACAGTGAGAAAAATAAAAACTGTTTTTATTTAATGTTTATTGTTGGCCACAATAAGCATGTAGTCAGCCCTGCATCAGATGCTTTATATAAATTTATATCATTGAATATAATGGAAATTCTAAAGGCAGGATGTATTATCTCCAACTTACAGATTAAAAATACAAACAAGCTTAGGGATTAAATTATTTTCTCTAGTAAATGGCTGATATCTGAGACTCAAACCACTTACTAGGGATTCAAATATGTTGTTTTACATTCCTATGCCCTCATACTACTAGTAATTTTCTGTATATTTTCAGGAAAAACTATAAAATATCATTATATTCATATAATATTATTATCATTTATCTAATAATATATAGCTGTGTTAGCAGTATGAATGATCAGATCATTAGGAAAAATTTAGGGGTGCCTGCATGGCTCACATGGTTAAACTGCCTTCAGCTCACGTCCTGATCTCTGGGTTCCAGGATCAAGCCCCATATCAGTCTCCTGGCTCTGCGGGGAGTCTGCTTCTTCCTCTGCCTTTCCCCCTGACTCATGCTCTTTCTCTCTCAAATGAATAAATAAAATCTTAAAAAAAAATTATTATAATATATTATATATATATTGTATGTATGTGTGTGTATATACATATATATAAATATATATATATATATATTTTTTTTTTTTGAGTAAGCTCTACACCCAAAGTTGGGCTTAAACTCATGACCTTGAGATCAAGAGTTGTATGTTCTATGGACTGAGCCAGTCAGATGCCCCAGAAAAAGTTTAAATTCAGTAGTTTAAAATTTTTTCCCATTTTTTGTTAATGTAATTTTAAAAATTTCTCAATAGGTACAAAATAGCCATGGATCAAAACTCAAAAGGTCCAGGGACTATGAACTCAAAAGTGAATCCCCTTTATGACCTTGCAACCTACCATGCTAATCCTTTTCCAGAGTCAGCTATTGTTACTAGTTATTTCTGTACGTAACTAGATATAATTCATTCATATGAAAACATGTAGTTTTATTTTATTTAAAAAATGATATGATGCATCAGAAAATAACTAATTTTGTCTAATCTTCAGAATTTAAATTAATTTTAAGCTGATGCTTATTGATAACCAATCAACTAAATTATAGAGATATTTGGATCCCTGTATGTGGTATATTTATTGAGGATGTTGTTTATGAAGTGGGATAGACCTGGGTTCAATTACCAGGTGTGTCACTTGCTTAAACTTTATAAATCTCATGTACTTGATCTGTAAAATCTGAATAAACTTCTCAGGATTTCTAATAGAATTGAATGAGGTGACATATCTGAAAAACAGTAATAATGGTGCATAGGAAATATTAATAAATGGTACCTATTATAAATGTTAGTAATGGTGATTAGTTTTGTTGATAAAATGTACTCTTGACTCCATTTTTTAGAATATTTAGGAGTTCCTTCATAAAACATAAACCTATTTGTTCATTGGAAATAATTTTGTTATTTTGTTTTATTTTTGAGAGAGAGAGATCATGCTTGTGAGTGGGGAAAAGGGCAGAGGGAGAGAGAGAATCTTATGCAGGCTCTATGCCCAGCATGAGCTGATCAGGGCACAATCTCATAACCATGAGATCATGACCTGAGCTGAAATCAAGAGTTGGACACTTAATCAACTGAGCCACCCAAGTGCACCATGAAAATAATTTTAAACAGATAAAGAATCAATTCTTTATATAATTTTAAACTGAGGTTTGTCTTCAAATAAAAGATATTTGTGAAATTTTTCATCAGTATTGAGATAGTTGTATCTTATCTTCTTTTACCTCTTTTAATTAATTTATTATTTAATGAATAATAATGTATTCCAAATATTAAAACATGCTTAATGCAGTTCTCATTTGCTTATGGCCATTAGGTTATTAATGTTTCATAGTCATTATTTCTTAATATTTTATTAGGGATTCATGCAGTTTCACATAAGGGTTTATTCAAAGCAAGTTGGTTATTTATGCAGATCTGCATCAGTAAAAAAGAACCATCAAGTAATCCTATCTTTTCAGGGAATGTGAGAAGACATTCTGTCCCTGGTGCCTAGCATAGTGGCCAGAATAGTTGTTGAGTAAATGAATAAAAAACACATGACCTTTAAACACTAATGTATACAGTGTGAAGTCCTAGAATATCTGTCCCATCCTGCTTCATTTGTATCAGCAGAAAAACTCCAGGCCAGAGAGCAAAAGGAAGATTGCATACTAACAATTATTATAAGAGCTAGAATCTTTTAAATAAAAAGAATAGGCTGAAAACATGGAATTTCTGCCTTAAAATGAAAATGAATAATAAGATATACCCAATAATATTTGTTCTTGACCTGCTATATAGAAAACTTAGATCATTTTACTAGACAACCATAAATCGAGGGTAAAAAAAAAAAAAATCTATAGGCTCATTGCAGTTATTTGGATTGTGGCTATTAACTGAATTTTTTCCTTGGCTTGTAGAAGGTGAACAGCATCTGAGCAGCCTATGGAAACAAGAGATTGCCTGATGAGACCTAAAAATTATTCTGTTACTATTTCTCCAATTTTATATATATACATTATATATTTTTTAATTTTTTAATTTAGTTTTTAAGATTTTATTTATTCATTCAACAGAGAGAGATCACAATAGGCAGAAAGGCAGGCAGAGAGAGGGGAGGAAGCAGGCTCCCCACTGAGCTGAGAGCCCGAAGCGGGGCTTGATTCCAGGACCCTGGGATCATGACCTGAGCCGAAGGCAGAGGCTTTAACCCACTGAGCCACCCAGGTGCCCCCATGTATACATTATATGATTGGTCTTAATAACAACTAATTGTTTTTAATTCCCCTTGTCTTTGGATTAAAAATAAGGTAGGTAGGGGAAAGAACAACAGCATCAAATAGCATTTATTTTATGGAAATAAAAACATGAAGAGTCAGAATAGAAAGATAGAAAAATTAAGTTTAGCCAATATATAAAAGGATGACTAAGGAAGTAAGGAAAGGATCAGTATTTTATTTATTGGAAAAGAAGGTTATTGTTTGTTTTGTTTGTTATTTTGTTCCTTTTTAAGTGAGAAATGTTTGAAACTTTCAGTCCCCTATTGTTAAGTAGAGCACTTGAGCTTCTGGAGGGAAAAAGACTCATTGGGTGGCTCTGAGCGGGGCAAGCTGGGATGCACTGCAGATGTTGACCTTGCAATGGAGAGATTTCTTTCATTGTGATAGTTCTGTCAGACTGTGCTGGTTAACTCTTTGCAAAGTATTAATTAAATGTCACAAGTTATATTAGGAAAGTTTTGAACAGACAGAATCTTACTCTGGAACCTATCATCCGAAGTGATGACAAATTTGCTGAATACTACAATGACCTACAGTGTTCCACAGAGCCTGTGATGAGCAACCTTACTGGTCTGAGTCTTCAGGAATGCCTTCCCTAATAAAGTCTTTTTTTTTTTTTTTAGATTTTTTAAATTTATTTATTAGTTAGAGAGAGAGAGAGAGCGAGCACAGGCAGACAGAGAAGCAGGCTCCCTGCCGAGCAAGGAGCCCGATGTAGGACTCGATCCCAGGACGCTGAGATCATGACCTGAACAGAAGACGCCGCTTAACCAACTGAGCCACCCAGGCGTCCCTGATAAAGTCTTTTTAAAAGGAATTGTTCCTGGGGCGCCTGGGTGGCTCAGTGGGTTAAAGCCTCTGCTTTCAGCTCAGGTCATGATCCCAGGGTCCTGGAATCAAGCCCCAGGTTGGGCTCTCTGCTCGGCAGGGAGCCTGCTTCCCTTCCTCTCTCTCTGCCTGCCTCTCTGCCTACTCGTGATCTCTCTCTGTTGAATAAATAAATAAAATAAAATTTAAAAAAAGGAATTGTTCCTACTCTTCATATTGAGTAGAAGTCAGCTATGCAAGGATATGAGAGTCAAGCTAAAATCTCATTTTGCAAATCCCTGCAGGGAAAGCAATTGTTGAGACATCTCAAAGGAAACCCGCACGGTGAAAGAGAGGAGTTTGGAGGGTGAGGTGGCAGCAAGATGGCAGGAAGGAGTATTTTGAAGTGTTCCCTTTGAAAAATTTTCAGTGTCCACATAATGCACGGCTTCCTAAGCCATGTGACCTGTTTAGATGGCATTTAAACCATGTGTGGAAACCCCCATTAGGATTTTAAAGCAAAGGGAGTGATCAGAGGTATGTGTTTAAAAGGTCACAAAATAGTGAATTACTGTTAGTGTGAGAGGTGGGACAAGAGTGGAAACAAAATGCTACATAAGAAAATGGTATTACAGAAATTTAGGTATAAAGCGGTGTGAGCCTTTATAGGGTGGGAACATTTGACATGGAGAATGGAAGTTTTCAGTGATAGGTAATTTAAATCAATGGGACCGGTGATGATTTAAAAGACCGAGTGAGAGCTCTGTGCAAGTGGTTTACATTTTTTGACTGACATGCTTCTGTGGGTTCCGAGAGGAGAGCAGACCATGTAATCGTAGAATACAGAAGAGTTTGTCTTGGGGAAACAGCTTATACTTTAGTTTGCTTTGCTTGACCCATTCCACTCAGTTCTTCAAAAGAACAATCATAGGAATTTTTTTGCTTAGAGGTGAATATCTAATAGCCAGATTGATGAAATGAGGTAGATTGTAGTAAGGGGGTTGATTATTTCATGTATTGATTTCTGATTACTGGAAACTTCCTTTCAAATCCTAGTTCTCATTCCTAACCGACTACTTTATCATACATTTCCAAAACACAAGCCTCTCCTGGGTTCTGTAGACAGATTGGGTTTTTCTTTGCTGCCTAATTCTCTAGAAATACTCCCAGCTGAATTTTCCTCTGTTCTACTTTAAACTCTCTATAACTCTATCGGCATTGATCTCCCCAAGTATGGTAGGGAGATGGCTAGAGGCTTACCAAACATTTATTCTCTTCCTATTATCACTCTTTTCTTTTGTGATTCATCTATTATATATATTTCTGCATACTGGAAGGTCAAGATGACATTCTACAATATTGCCCTCTAGAAGGGTCCTCTTTTTAAGTCCTTTCATCCCTTTTACCCAACCCTCACCTTCTATCTTTGGCAACTACCAATCTCTTCTCTGTAATAATGAGGTCAATTTTTGTTTTGTTTGTTTTTTGTTTTTTGGGGGGTGTTTTTTGGTTTCCAAATTTAAGTGAGATTAATCTTTGTCCTTTAACTGGAACAGTCTGCTTATATTCAATATAAACAAATATATATTAAACAAGTTCACATTCTTATTTTTTTAAAGTTTTATTTATTTAAGTAACATCTCTACACCCAACGTGGGGCTGGAACTTATGACCCTGAAATCAAAAGTCCCATGCTCTTCTGACTGAGCCATCCAGATGTCCCTCACATTCTTATTTTTGTTATTCTAATTGCTACACTTTTTTTTCGTTTCTGTTTTCCATTTCCAGTTTTTGTTTCTCCTATATGTTCTGTTTCATTTCCTATCTTACCTTCCTTCAATTAATTAAGATATTTGCAAATATATATTCTTTTCTCAATATTTTTTCTCTATTAATTAAAATTTTCATTTGCAGGAAGAACTACAACATGATATAATTTCTGGAAAGTTGTTTGGCTTTTCTCCCCCCTGCTATTATTTCTATCCCATTCTCTTTTTTTTTTCTATGCTTTTAGATATCTAACCCCATATATGATTATGATTTGCCATGTCCCACATAGATCTGATGTTTTTTCTTTATTTTCCTTTTTTTCTTTTTTTACTTTATATATGACGTTTAGTTTGTCCTCACCTATATTCTGCTTTATTAAATATTTCTTTAGCTGTGTCTCATCTGATATTTTATCAAGTAAATGAGTTAACTTTATTATATTTGATTCTTTCTTATGACTTCCATATTTCTTCTCAAATTCTGTTTTATTTTCTACTTTCTCAAACAATTTAATCAAAATTATTTTAAATACTGAATAAGCCTAAATATCTTAATTTCATATGGGTTTGTATTGCCTGTTTTTCTATTTTGATCTATTCATACTTTTTAGAACTGATTATTATTTTTTGTTTAAATATAATCAACACATAATGTTACATTAATTTCAGGTATACAACATAGTAAATCATCAAGTCTATACAGGTCTAGGCTCATGGCAAAGTGTAAATACCACCTGTTACCATGTAATACTTCTACAATGCCACTGACATACATATTCCCTATGCTGTACTTTTTATCCCCATAATTTATTCATTCCATAAGTGGAAGCCTGTATCTCCCATTTCTTGTTATCCATTTTGCCTGTCCTCCACTACCCTTCCCTTTTGGCAGACATCAGTTTGTTCTCTGTATTTATGAGTCAGTTTCTGCTTTTTGTTTTTTGTTTGTTTTAGTTTTTAGATTCCACACATTAGTAAAATCATATGGTGTTTGTTTCTTATTTATTTCATTTACCATAATATTTCCTAGGTCCATCTATGTGGACCATCTATGTGGACCATCTATTTTACCAATGACAAGATCTTATCCTTTTTTATGACTGAGTAATATCCCATTGCAAATATATACCACATCTCCTTTATCCATTCATCTATCAGTGGGCACTTGGGCTGCTTCCATATTTTAGCTATTGTAAACAATGCTGCAGTAATGTATTAGTGCATGTATCTTTTTGAATTAATGGTTTCATTTTCCTTGGATAAATACCCAGTAGTGGAATTACCTGATCATATTATATTTCTATTTTTAATTTTTTTAGGAATTTCCCTACTGTATTCCACAGTGCCTATACCAGTTTAAAACATTTCTATCAATAGTGCACAAGTGTTCCTTTTGCTCCACATTTTGGTCAACACTTGTAACTTCTTGTCTTTTTGGTTCCAGCCATTCTGACAGGTGTAAGGTATTATCCTGTTGTGGTTTTGACTTGCTTTTCCTTGACGATTAATGATACTGAGCACCTTTTCATGTCTCTTTGTCATCTGTGTGTCTTCTTCAGAAAAATATCTATTCAGGTCCTCTGCCTGTTTTTATTTGGATTGTTTTTTATATATTTAGTATATTAACCCCTTATTGGATATATAGTTTGTGAGTATTTTCTCTAATCAGTAGGTTACCTTTTTATTAAAAATCGGATTGTTTTCAATTAAGCATATAGGGTGAAATATGATTGATATAATACAAAAAATCTTTAGAGTTTATCTTAATTACTGGATGAGATTGTATTCTTCAAGGTTAGATTTTAGCAAATAATTAAGGTAGAGAAAGGTATATTTTATCAAGTAGGAGAATGAGTTTATTTATTGGTTTTAGTTTTAGGGTAAGTTGGTCTATTTTGCTTTCAATCTTACTCCAAAGGGTAGTCTTTTAAGGTCCTTTCAAGAACCCTGCAATGTTTACCAGATTCCTGGTTCCCTTGGTGGGTCATTAACTCCATTTCTGAAGTACACATAAATATATAAAAGTGTTGTGAACTTTTTTCAACTTCTTAGACTCTCTTCAGTCAGAATTAGTAAATATTTTGATGATAAAATGAAACCAAATACTTTCTTGATCTCAATGTCTTTCTTTTCTTTTCAGAATCTTGGCTCCTGAAATAGTTGCTTTGTGGGTAATTCTCTGATAACTTCAAATAACAGTGTTCTTATTTTTTCCAGTTTTTCTAGTTTTATTGGTGGGTGGGCTGGTCAGTTACAATGTTTTCTGTATTGTTATTACCTTAGATATTCTAATTAATTATATTACAAATGTCTTTATTGTTGAAGCCATAGAGCTTAATGTTATTGTTTTTTTTATTTTTTCTATTTTTTAAATTTTTTATTTGATTTCCAGTTAGGTAATATACAGTATAATATTAGTTTCAGGAATTTGATACAGTGGTTCAATTCTGTTCAACAGTAAGTGCTCATCATAACAAGTATACTCCTTAATCCCCATCATCTATTTTACCTATCCCCTTATCTACCTGCCCTCTGGTAACCATCAGTTTGTTCTCTATAGTTAGGAATCTGTTTCTTAGTTTGCTTCCAACTAGCTCTTTTTTTTTCACTTTGCTCATTTTTTGTTTGTTTCTTAAATTCCACATATGATTATAATCATATGATATTTGTCTTTCTCTAACTTATTTCACTTAGCATTATACTCTCTAGCTCTATCCATGCCATTGCAAATGGCAAGATTTCATTCTTTTTATGGCTGAGTAATATTCCATCATATATATGATAAGTAAGAGGATATATATATGCACATATATATATATATATTCATTCATAAGGCAATGGACACAGGCTATTTCCATGGTTTGACTATTGTAGATAATGCTGTTATAAACATCAGGGTGCATGTATTCCTTTGAATTAGTATTTTTATATTCTTTAGGTAAATATCTAGTAGTGCAATTGTTGGATCATAATGTAGTTATATTTTTAACTTTTTGAGGAACCTCCATACTGTTTTCCAGAGTGGCTGCACCAGTTTGCATTCCCACCAGCAGTGCAAGAGGATTCCCCTTTGTCCAGATTCTCACCAAACTTATTTATTTTAATAGGAAATTTAAATTCATTTTAACTTATTGGCAAAGTGTGTATATTATTTAAACATCACAATTTTTGTTTCTATGCTTTTTTGATTTTTATTTGCTTTTTTCTCTTTATGCTGTATACTCAAAAAGTGACTTAATATTTTTTTAACCTAATGATTTAGAATGTATTAAACAATGTTTTGTTTTGCTTTAATTCACATTTAATGATAGTATTTTTGTTAATTGAAATTGATTAGCTGTGCCAAGAACGAACTGTAAATGGATTGGCAAAATAAAAGATTGTAAATTTTCTTAAACTATTTTTTATTATTTTACTTTAGCAATTTGGAAATCATATTTTCTTTTTTTTTAAGATTTTATATATTTATTTGACAGAGATCACAAGTAGGCAAAAAGGCAGGCAGAGAGAGAGAGAAGAGGAAGCAGGCTCTCCGCTGAGCAGAGAGCCCAATGCGGGGCTTGATCCCAGGACTCCGGGATCATGACCTAAGCTGAAGGCAGGGGCTTTAACCCACTGAGCCAACAAGGCGTCCCTGGAAATCATATTTTCTATATTTATTTCAAATAGGAGAGTTATAACTTATTACGCCTGTAATTATATATTTTTTAATTGCAAAGAGAAGATATTAGTAATCACCCATGTGTTTTCAAAACATACATGTTCTCATTTCCTGTGTCCTTCCAAAATTCTTTTATTTATTGGCAATATGTGAGGCTTCATATCCAGATTTTAATGTTAAATTTTTCATTTTGGTTTCTCATATGTTTATTTAAAAACTATTTATGGCAGGGCTCCTGGGTGGCTAAGTGGGTTAAGCCTCTGCCTTCAGCTCAGGTCAGGATCCCAGGGTCCTGGGATCGAGCCCTGAATTGGGCTCTCTGCTAATCAAGGATGATCCTGCTTTCCCCTCTCTCTCTGCCTGCCTCTCTGTCTACTTGTGATCTGTCTCTGTCAAATAAATAAATAAAATCTAAAAAAAAAACTATTTATGCCTCTGCTCTTTTATCTCCACATTAATAAACATGTATTCAGAAAGAATACAATCTTTACTCCCTTTCAATGTCTACTATATTCCCTCTTATACTATAATTTTTCATTTTATAGTTCTTTACTGTTGTCTATTCTTATAAATTGATGGATTAATTTTTTAATCATTTTCCCCTCAGGAAATGTACATGGGAGCTCTGTTTCCTCAGTTATTGCACCTGTGAGCAAATATTTCACACGTGGATGCTATGTGGCTGAGTTAAAAAGCTGAACCTCACAAAATTATCTTTTAATTATTCTATGCAATTATTTTCTAGTGTTTAATATTTGTAGATGAGTTATGAAGATTTTCATTTTTTAAATAGTTCTTTATTAGTCCTTTTTCACACATGGATGCTTGGATGATTTTCTTCTATTTTAATTTTAACACATTTAATCTCTAATAAGGAGAATTCCTTTTGTCAGATGTAAATGTGAAAATTATAACAATTAATTTTGATATCTATTCTCCTGGGGAGTCAAATGAACCTTTATTTTTACAGCATCTTCTGTATATATATTTGAAATAATAGCAGGCCTACTTAGAGGAATTTAAGAAACAGTTTAATGCTGAAAATAAAGTTATCTCTTAACACAACACAATGCAAATTCCAGAGATTTTCTCTCTTCTTCACAGCGACCTCCTGTCTTATGTACTTTGATCTTGGAGTTAGAGGGCAAATTCTAACTCTAATTTTGTTGTTGTTGTTAATAATTTTTTTTTTAAGATTTTATTTTTTTGAGAGAGAGAGGATATGAGGGATGGGGAGGAGAAAAGGGAGAGGGAGAAGAAAATTCCCTGCTGAGCAGGGAGTCCACTGATCCCAGGACCCTGAGATCTTGACCTGAGCTGAAGGCAGATGCTTAACCAACTGAGCCATGCAGGCGTCCCCTGTTTTTAGTAATTCTTTTTTTTTTTTTAAGATTTTATTTTATTTGACAGACAGACATCACAAGTAGGCAGAGAGGCAGGCAGAGAGAGAGGAGGAAGCAGATTCCCTGCCGAGCAGAGAGCCCGATGCAGGGCTCGATCCCAGGATCCTGGGATCATGATCTGAGCCGAAGGCAGAGGCTCCAACCCACTGAGCCACCCAGGCACCCCTGTTTTTAGTAATTTTTAAGGCTCATTAGTACCAAAGTCTTTTTTGTTTTGTTTTGTTTTAGTTCCCAAGTCTTTCTTAAATGGATTCCATAGCTAGCCTTGGCCTTTATGTAAATAAGCCTCTTAGTGCTTTGCTGAGTTATCTTAAAATCCTAAAGGAACAATCTCTTACAACATGTTATAAATTATATAACATAGAATGTTACAAAATGTAAGATAATGTTGGGTGTGTGCATTGTATTTCATTAGTAAAAATATTACATTTTATTTTTTTTAATTTTACTATTAATAATTTTTTAGGGAGGGAGAGAGTGGGGTGGAGGGCTGAGAGAGAACAGGGAGAATCTTAAGCAGGCTCCACACCCATCACTGAGCCTCACCCAGCACTCCATCTCACAACCCTAAGATTATCACCTGAGCCAAAATCAAGAGTCAGATGCTTAGCAAACTTAGCCACCCAGGTGCCCCTTAAGTTTTATTTTTAAAACATATCCGTATCCTTTATTTTTCTGAAGTACTTATAAATTTTGGACATACACATGCCCATGGTAGACAGGCTCTAAAGTTAGTCTTAGTTATCCCCACCTACTGGCACACTTGTTAATCCTTTCGGCCTTCGTGTTGGCTAAACTTATGGATTGACTTCTCACAAATAAAATATGGAAGAATTTATGGGACATCATATAGAAGTTAAGTTATAAGAAGATGTGGCTTTTGTCTTTGGTGTCCTCTCTACTTTGCCTTGCATTGTTTTGAGAAGCCATATGTTGTGCCATTAAGGAACCTCATGGAGATGCCAGCATGGTGAGAAACTAAGGCCTGCTAATAACTACATGAATGTGAGCAGGAATGCAGAATCTCTCTCTCAGTCCAGCTTCAGACAAAAAACACAGCCTTGGTTTACAGCTTGCCTGCAATCTCATGAGAAATTTTGAACTGGAAACATACAACTAAACTGTGCCTGGTTTCCAGAACCACAAAAATTGTGAGCTTAAAAAAAAAAAAAAAAAAAAAGTCAGTTGTCTTGACTTGCTAAATTTTAGAATAACTTTTTCCACAACTGGAGATAACAAACATAGTGTTTTTCCTATTTATATGTTTTTCTCTTCAACGAAATAAGAGCCCAGTCCCACATATTAAGGTGGGGTACATATCGGAATGAAACAATTATTCATTCAATCATTATTAAAAGATCCTACAGGTAGAAATTATATGTTTTTTCTTTCATATTCAAAATTTCAACAATGAATTCCACAAAAGAATAAGCCAAAAGGCATAACTTTGTAGTCAAAATTATTATACATATTAATAATATCAGGAGATAATGTCCTAAGTCATTGCCACACCAACCTGAATTCTGACCCGTTCATTGAATTAACTGTTTCTCCTTGATTTTCCTTGGTTCTTCTTTACCATTTTAAATCATTACATGTTGGGACACCTGGGTGGCTCAGTTGGTTAAGCAGCTGCCTTCGGCTCAGGTCATGATCCCAGTGTCCTGGGATCGAGTCCCTCATCGGGCTCCTTGCTCGGCAGGGAGCCTGCTTCCTCCTCTCTCTCTGCCTGCCACTCTGTCTGCCTGTGCTCAGTCTTTCTGACAAATAAATAAATAAAATCTTTAAAAAAAAATTTCTAAAAAATCATTACATGTTATTTTTGCTGTTGTTGTTTTTGTTATTCTTTTTCATAGAAATTCCCCAGGAGCTAGGCTTTATTTGCATGTGGCTGAAAACTAAATTTGGGACAGCTATAGTAATCTTAATTTTTGTATTATTGAGAGTTTTTAAAAAAATAATGACTATGATATATTTCAGAAACAGTTTCTTTTATGTCAATAATAAAAATAAAAAGACTTAACTACGTATCTTTTATGAGTCACTTTTGAGCATTGAGTGCAGAGACAGTGGCTAAATCAATCTCTTTGGGAAGCTGTACTAACAATTTGAAGCCATCAGGAAGAAGATCATGCAATGCCAACTCAAAGAAATACTAACTGATTTATGACAATTCTCTTTTCAAATATATTTTCATAAATATTTCTCTATCCTAACTTGCCCTAGACAAACAGATTTTTTTTTTAAGTGCTAACACTGTTTGTTTAAAGCAGCCCAGAAGGCTATCAGATAACAGCTTTCAAAAATGTCATAAAATCTTGGGGCACCTGGGTGGCTCAGTGGGTTAAAGCCTCTGCCTTCGGCTCAGGTCATGATCCCAGGATCCTGGGATCGAGCCCCGCATTGGGCTCTCTCTGCTCATCAGGGAGCCTGCTTCCCCCCCGGCCCTGCCTGCCTCTCTGCCTACTTGTGAACTCTGTCTGTCAAATAAATAAATAAAATCTTTAAAAAAAATGTCATAAAATCTTAAAACGTGGTGTCATGTAGGAAGCTCATGAAGTCAAAAGGTCAGGATTCTAAAAACTGCCAGAGACTATGGTGGTACATGTTGTTATGTTGCATGAAAATAATTTTTGCAGCTTTTTTTACTTCAGATTAATTTTAAAATACATAGGTTATTAATATTTAACTTCATTTTAACTGCAGCAAGTTAAACTGGACAATATAGATCCTATTTCTAACCGCAGAATTTTACAAAGAAACCAGGTCTTAATTTATGTGTGATCTCAGAGCTTCTAAGATCTGTTACATTGTTTTAAAAGTCTTCCGGACAAGTTTTAGCATCAGATTAGTCCCTAAACCTTGGTAAAAACCATGGTATCACGGCTTGTGTAATAGGTTAATGTTTTCATATATAAAAGGACCATAACAAATATGAATATAAAATATTTCTAAGGATCCCACTCCTCAGTTCATATTAAAGATTTTCTGGTCAATAGTGAACTGGCTATGATAGCTTATACAAAGTGACCAATATACTCGGTTCTGGGCAGAGTGTTATAAATTGTTAAAAAGAAAGGAATTAGATATTTATCATCAAAATATTTTCCTTTTTTACTAATCAAGTTTAGAATTGGAACTGTTTACCAAAATCTTCAATAAATGTTTTAAGCCAAAGAAGTGAAGTTAGCCTAGTGCCAGTCCGTCGCCAAAATATTATCATAACCTGGGAAAAATACTATGTACTTAGGCCTGAAAAAGTCTGAGTATTTTACAAGTGAGTTCATTTCCTATTTGATTAAATATTATCTAGGGTAGTGTTTGTGTTAGCTTGCTAATGCTATCATAAGAAAGTACCACAAAGGAGCACCTGGGTGGCTCAGTGGGTTAAGCCTCTGCCTTCGGCTCAGGTCATGATCTCAGGGTCCTGGGATCGAGCCCGGCATTGGGCTCTCTGCTCAGTGAGGAGCCTGCTTCCTCCTCTCTCTCTGCCTGCTTCTCTGCCTACTTGTGATCTCTATCAAGTAAATAAAAAAATAATAATAATAAAATTAAAAAAAGAAAGTACCACAAACTGATGATTGAAACAACAAAGATTTATTGTCTCAAAGTTTTGGAGGCTGAAAATCTAAGATAAATGTGTTGACAAGGTTGGTTCCTTCTGGAAGCTATGGGGGAGGATCTGTTTCAGGCCCTTCCCCAGCTCCAGGTGATCACTGGCCATCTTTGGCATACCAGGGCTTCTGCTGCATTGTCCCAGTTTTTGCCTTCATCCTCACATGGCATTCTCTTGGTGTGTGTCTGTGCCCAGATATCCCCTTTTCACAAGGATACCAGTCAGATTAGGGGCCCATCCTATTCTAGTAGGACCTCTTCTTCCATTTGCCATGACCCTACTTCTAAAGATGGACACATTCTAAAGGACTTGGGATTATGATATCAACATAGGAATTTTGGGATTGTGGAATTCAACCCATAACAGTGTTCTCATTGTTCTCAATATCCCCCTCTGAATAAATGGAAGAAACGACATATTCACCTAATGACACCTAATTCACTTATGACACCTCAGTCATAAATAAGAGTTTGTAGGTTATTAATGGACAATGGGGTGGTGGTAGCTGCACAGGAGGACACTTAGGTGCCAAATCATGTCCATTTTTTTTTTTTAAATCCTGGAAATGAAATATATTTCTTTTATCTTCAAAGCTTCTAGTCTCACCACTTTCTACTTTTGAGGAATTCTCTTCTAGTTTCACCTAATTCTGATCTTAGTTTTGAAAGGTTAAAAAAAAAAAAAGGAATAGATAAAAATAACCAAAAATAATAAAATAAAAGCAAAGTCTGAAAGTTCTTATAGAAGTCTTTTCTGTATTTTGCTTTTTTGACTATTGATTCATTTCATTGAACTTTTACTACATAGAGACTTTATTAAATTGTATTACCTTTTTCTTATTTTGGTCTAGGTAGAGTTTAGGGGATATAAAATACTGACCTTGTGCTACCCTATGAGAGAGTAGCATATGGTGGAAGTGTAGAGGAAACACATATGTTAAGGATTGAATATTTATGTCCACCCAAATTCATATGGTGAAGCCCCAACCCCCTAAGTGATGTATCAGAAGATGGGACATTGGGATATAATTAAGTCTAGATGAGCTCATGAGACTCAAGTCCTTGTGGTGGGGTCAGTATCCTTATAAGAGGAGAAAGAGGCACCAGAGGTTCCTTCTGTGCTGTGTGAGGATACAGGGAGAAGTCAAAAATCTGCAAGTCAGAAAGAGAACTCTTACCAGAACTCAAACTTTTTGGTACCCCGATCTCAGAGTTCCTAGCCTCTAGAACTGTGAGAAACAAATGTATGTTGCTTAAGCCATCCAGTACATGGTACTTTGTTATAGCAGCCAAGCTAAGAGAGACTAATATAAATATATTATATAAATATGTTAGTCAAATTTAACCCTATCATATAAGCACTTAATTGTATGTTAGAGAATGTTGCTGGAGATCTTATGTTCACCAAACATAACTGCTATTTGTAAAGGGTATCCAATAGAATGGAAGAAGCTTAGTTGAGGTGATGAGCCCTGGGTGACTTTAAATTATTATGTTGGAGATAATGACATTAGGACACAGCATAGTAAATATTTTGTTCAAAGGCAGACACCTGGAATTGCTGAAACTATGGCCATTGTTTCATGAAATCTTGTTCAGTGAACTATAATAATGTTTCGTTTAATGTCTTGAAATAAGAGAATGACTACTTTTGTCATTTTCTAAAATTACAAAATAGATGAATTATGTTTCTAGTTCTGATGAAAGAAGCATAATGATGCTGCATTAGCAAATGGAAATGCAATTAACCAAATACATGCAACATCTGAATAATTACTTCTAATATTAAATAATTATTACATAATTACATAGCTTCCAATAGACTAAACTACATTTTATGAAACCCATCAATAAGTAAATGCCATAGCATCTTACCATGTATAAATAAAGCCCTGTATAACACTTTCATTTTATTTATAGACCACTATATGTTAGTATTTTATTTTAATTGCATCCATCATAGTTTGTAGAACTAGCTTTTGGTGTCAACAGATGAAATGTCTAATGAGTTATGATCAGAAAAAGGAATACAGATGTACTGTATGTCAAATTCTCTTTTCCTCATTAGTACAGCAGCTGTTTGGCTGACAGTTTGAATGATGTTTTAGTGTTTATTCTAGATTGGTTTTATAATTTATGGGAGTTTTGGTTGGAACTTCCCATATTCTTCTTTCATTTATTTTTCAAAGAAGCAAGTTAAAATAACCTTAGGTGAATCACCTATTATATTAATAAAACATGATTATATGCACATTGATCAAATAATCAAATAGTATAAATTATCTGATATAATTGCATCCACAAAAAATGAGAAACAAATTATATTTCAGCATTTAAATATGTTATAATTTGTAAAAACCTATATAAAAATCTATGCAACACTTTACAAGGAATATAAAGGGGACCTGTACATAATACTATTTTAAGAAATATATCTCAAGCATATTCGTGAATGGAATATTTAAATTCTCTCTTAATATACTCACATAATTAATATAATTCAAATACAAATAAAATAAAATAATGGAATAGAATATACTACAGAATAATTTGTCCTAAAATATTATTAAGCTGCAATACAAAATATTTGTTACTGGTGCAGAAATGGGCGTGCATAATAAGAAATGGTTGACAGAAGGGTGTTGCAAATGAAACTGAGTGATGTCTAGGTTGTTATCTAACTAAAAGAAAATTGAAACAGTTTGGGGATGAAGGAAATGTAATTTATAAATTGATAAAACAAGTTGAGTGGGGAAGGATTTAATAAAGAATATGGCCTGGGTATCTAAATCCATTACAGAAAAAATAGGTTTAAAAACCTGAACAAGGGAACTCTATATATGTCATGATTATACACCAAGCTTAAACACATGACTGGAAGAATTTTTATGAGAAACATTGTAATTGTAAATACATTTCCGAATCAGATTTCATTCTTAAAAATAATAATAGTAATTCTTGAACATATGCTTTCAGAATATTTATGTAACAACAGGCAAAGATGGGTAGTCCTGGTAGGTTATTAGAATCTTAATGAAAAAATCATAGCATCTCTGTTATTTGTTCAACAGAGAAAAGGAATTCCTGTGTGCCCAAATAAATACCTACGAGTGAACTCCTTTTAGAGGGTGTTATGTTAGTGGGGTTTTCTTTTAAAAGATTTTATTTTATTTACTTTTTGAGAGAGGAAGAGCAAAAGTAGGGAGAGAGGCAGAGGAAGAGGGACAAGCCAACTTTCAGACTAGCAAGGATGAGTCCAAGGTTCATCCTAGGACTCCGGGATCATGACCTGAGCTGAAGTCAGACACTTAATTGAACCACCCAGGCACCGCATGATAGTGTTTTTAAACACATTCTTTACCTCTGTACATGTTACCCTTTTAATACTAAGATCACTTGAATCATTAATAGTTTTAAAATTCTATTTTAATTTTACTTACTACAGTTTATATATTAAAAGCATATACATTTTTATGTAATGACAGTGAATTATTAACCCATCTTAATTCATTCCAGGAAAAGGTGAATCAGTGCTGAATAAATGTGGTAAATTGTTAATTTTTAATTTCAGATTCTGTCTTTGCTGCAATCAGATTTCTATCTCGATTCAAGATATTTTTCTTCATTCAGGTGAGTCACTGCATTTTCACATAATGTATTAATAAACACAAATTTAAACAGAGCCAGAAGCTTACATGAGTCTAAAAACACTCTCACTAGAGATTTTCCTTTGTATTACAAAATGACATATATTGCATCATCTAATTTATTCTTAAATTCAAGCCATTTTAGTAACTTTCTTTTTAAAATTTAATTTAATTAATTTAATCTTTTTGTTATGTTCAGTTAGCCCCTGTATAGTAGTACATCATTAGTTTTTGATGTAGTGTTCAATGATTGATTAGTTATGTATAACACCCAGTGCACATCACAACACCTGCCCTCCTTAATACCGATCACCTGGTTACCCTCTCCTTTTAAATGATCTATAGGCAAATTAAACTTTTAAGAAAAATGTATTGGATTTTCTTTTGAAAGAAGTGACCTTTAACAATTTAAAAAAAAAATTAGGAAATGCAAAGTAATAAATAGAAAGATTGTAGTATAATATACTATTATCAATTTGACTTATCTGTTTAGCTTTTAATTTTTATATGACTGTGGAAATCAAGGTATTTACTGATTTCTTAGTATTAAAATAGTCCTGTGCTTTTGTTTTGTTTTTATTTATATGTTAAAGATTTTTCCTTTATCACTAAGACATAGTTTAAAACAGTTTATGCACAATTCAGAATAGGTACCAACATTACATATACACTTAATTTGCCAAGATTTCTCTGATTACCTTGCCATTGTCAAACCCATGAATTAATCCTTTATTTTCTTAAAAGTGAGATGGATGAAGGTTACTTGCAATCTCAGATATCTGGCTAGACAGAGGAAGATCACTTCCTTTCTTTTGCAAATATAGTATCTTGAATTAAAAGCAAACTAGGGGACAAACAAAAAGAATAATAGGAATTACTGATACAGAGCTAGGTTGCAATGACTGCCCCATTGAAGTATATGTCTTCAGGTGACATAATTTTTATTTACATGTAGGCATTGTTTTGAAACAGGAATTTAATTTGTGGACTCTCTAGTTATGTAGATTATTAAAATGTATTTACAATGTATGTGTACAATTATCCATTTGAATAAAAAATAAATGGATAATAAAGAAATTTAGCAGAAGAAAAGATATTTTAGAGTCAGTGAGAAATGTACTTGTGAGGTAATAATAATTTTCATATTACTGTATTAATTCATTCTGCTTATATCAGTAATATGATTTTAAGAAACCAGGTACAAAATCCGAAGTTTGTGTACTATAATACTTTAAGTATACTAAACAATATTTACTTTTGATGAGTCTCAATTGTGCTTTTTTGGATTGTCATATTTTTAGATTCAGTTCTCTATTACATATTTGAATATGAAACTTTATGGACAAAACTATGGAAAAGAGCATGCATAATAGTGGTAGAGAAAAAAATATTTAAATGTCAGATGAAAGTACGTCGCCTATTTTAAATATATGGATCCCACGGGAAATATTTTGTATTGTAAGTATCTTGAAATTAACATATCATCCAAATACACTGCATTAAAATATGCTAATTGTTTTCTGGGTTAGCACATTATTTCTGAGTATCCTTGACAATTCTGTTTTTCCTAAAGATGTGTCTGAAAAATATGCTACATTTTAAACATAAAATATCATGTCACCAGTTGATATGTCCTTAAAATTTCATGTTTCTGCCTTCTATCAATCTCATTTTACTCTTTTTATATGTTTATTATTCTTAGAATTATGAACAATTAGAAATATTAATGGATACTACTCAGTTTTTTCCCAAGATAATTTATCATTGATGATTTTGCTCCCCTCAGAGAATTTACTAGCAACTAAAAAGCCGCAGATAAAATTGCCTTCTTCAGCTAAATAAAGCAAAACAAAAAGAAAAATGTCCTAAGAATCTATTAGCAGCCACAAACCAAATTTGGTCATTCTGTTCTAGTTATTATTATCACCATCTTCAATTCCTTGTTCAGTTATTGCTTAGCCATTTACCATTTGTATAACCATATTCAAACAGACTAGATTTTTTGGAATATGTATGACTGAATTATTGCAAAATTAGGGAATATAACAACAAGAATTAGACCAACAGTATATTGTTAATTCAGTCACTATAATGAAAGTACTGTTCCACAATATATGCATGTTTTAATAATTAAGGGTTTTTTTATAATATACTTTGAGGAGTAGTGACAAAATTCCCCACCACGGTACTCATGCAGAGATCTAAAATGCCAAGCAAGTTCTGCCAGTGTACATCAATGCCAATGTTAAGGTCTATAATTAATGGAAATATTATTTTGCAGGTATGTAAATCATTAAGTGGAATGTTTGCATTTTAAAAAATGGAAATCTTCAGGAACCACAGTTATATATTGGATTCCTTGCATCAGCAATGCCTGATGCTTTATTTCTTAAGATAACCAGTGCTTGAGGTGTATTTAGTTCATACTAAACCTAGTTCTTGTTGAACTCAACGTTAGTACATGTTGCATCTTGGAAGCTCACAGGATTCTTCTTTTAACTCAAACTTCACTGAACAGGGATGTCTTCTCTGCCCAGGAGCATCATTTTCTTCGGGTCTTGTACTCACCTCTGAATGTTCTGCTTCCCTACATCATAGTACGCCTGCTTTATCTCTAGCTTTGAATAAAACGCAAACAGCAAAAATGACAACACTGACCAAGCCAGAGTGGTCTGGAGGTGGCTCTCTGGAGGTGTTTCACACCCCCTTCCTTTTAACAGTTACCATCTGCACTTTGCCTCTTCATTTGCTTCCTTCTTTCACCAGATAATCACTTTGTTACTTGGTGTTTTTTTTTAATGCCCTGGTTAAAGCATATTTTTCTGTTAGAGTTTCGCTAAAATACTTTGAATATAATGACTTTCCAAATATCTTACCTTAATATAAATAGAGAGAACTTACAATAAAGAAGACATATTAAAATCCAACATAACTTTATTTTTTCCCCTTTAAAAGGAGTGGTAAAAAAGAATACATGGGAGTAAGTTCTCAGTTGATAACCGAGAAAATAAAATGGGAGGTGATAATTTTATATCATTTTAATTGAAAATGTTCTAAATTACTGTTGATTATAATATAAACTCCAGGAAATAATGCAAGTTTTTAGGATTTAGGATTAGCTTTTCAACACTGAGAGTGAGTTAGTAGACATTTGAATACTATCTCAGAGAATTATCTTTTAAGTGACTAGATTCTAAGAGATTATTTTACCCCATCTAAGGACAGATTATATGCTTCTAACTACCGTGAAATCTGATGATCTGTGTATAGAATTTGGATTTCTTAATTTCTATTTCAGAAAATAAACTTTAAATGAATGTTAATATTATACATTTTCATGTGTATGTCCTTTTACACATTAACACACACTGAGATAAACTGTTAATCAATATTAATATTATTTATACATTTTCATATTTAAGTGACTTCTAGGTATAACATAATCCATAATGCAATGTACAACATTTTAAATAAATTAGTAATTCTTCCACTGTTGGTAATAAAGAAGAATCCTTCTTCAAAACTCACTCTAAAAGACTTAGCTACTAGATAATTAAGACATCATTTCACATATAAATACACACGTAAATACACACAGATTTATAAGTCATGGTCCAAAGAAGGATTGGGATTACATGAACTGGAACAACTTCTATTCAAGATAAATGTAGAAAACACTGATCCTCAGGCGTAACTGGGCTGGGCACACAGAGACAAAGTGGGTTATCATTGAAACAGGAATCAGTGAAGATTAGATGCACAGAATAACTTCTGAATTTGGTTTGAGAATATGTAAGGCTTTGTAATGCAGTGTGTTATTTGTAGGTGAAATTAATTACACTCTTGAATCACATAGTAATTAGATGATATAATGGATTAATAATACTATTTTTCTGACAAAAACTCTGAAAGCTGTTTGAGCTTCATAGATTCTGTTGAATATCACCACACAGTGCTTAACAATGTGAATGGCTCTATGGTGCTATTAAGTGAAGTTGTTTTTAGGAAAATATTAGATATTTTGATTAGGGCAAAAGGGAACATATTTTAAAGAAGGCACCCTCATAGATGGTTTAAAATAACGTCAGTGACCAAATGTATCTAACCTTTGAATGTCACAAAATGTCATTCTAATCTTGAACCATAGAGTGAAAATAAAGTTTCATTTACTATGGTTAGAAAATGGTGCATTTAGTTCCTTGGTTATGTATTACTATCAACAGAACACCAAGTAAAAGTCTACTTTTATGTTAAATAAAAAGAGCCACTGTTGCTCTTCTTTCAGTACAAAAATGTAAAAAAATGTTCGTTAAGTATTATCATTGTATTTGCAATCATCAAATATTAGATCCAAGGAACATATATTGTAAATGCTATTTCCTTATAGTGGTCTATATACCATAACAAAATAGAAATCACTCAAGTTTTATATTATGTATTATCACATACTTTGTGTTGAACAATATTTTATTTGGTGAGAATAAGAACAAAACAGGAAAACAAGGCTTGAAAGGAACTTCAAGTGCAGTTGATAAAGAGAATAAAGCAAGACAGCCCATACATTGCATTATGTTACAAAAAGTGTGAGGATCTTAGACTCAGAGAGTAGATAATTATGTACAGAGGGAAGTCACTATAAAACTTCATAGTTGGAAACATGGCAAGTGGTTAGATATAAATAGGTAGAACCAACAAGCATGTTGTATATTGGAGACAAACAATTCCAAGTGTATAGGAAAAAGTTCAAGGCAAAGATAATTTATGAAAAAGTGGCATATAACATGATTTAATAAAAAGGGTGATGGGAAAACAAACTGAACCTACTACTATAACTATAGTACTTACTCTATCTCTGGTAATGTATCATTGTGGGGATTGTTCAATATTGTCACTAAACTCTATATGCATTTTCCAAGCCCACTCACCTAACAGGTAGTCTATACTATTAGAATACAGGTTCGTTATTGGCTTGTGAATCTATGAACTGCTACTCTGATCTGACAAGTTGCTCTAAGTTTTGTCTATATTTAAAATGGGATGGATGTGATTATGAAGAGATTTATGTCATCAGAAAAAAACATTGCTTTGTTTTCAGGATTTAGGTTTACTCAATGTCTTTTTGTTTTTGTTTTTGTTTTTGCTTTATATAACCTTACACAGTGTAAAAAGTTCTACATTCTTATGTACTCACCAATTGGGTGTATGTAAAAACAGGTAAGAATGAAAATGAATACCAAATGCATATAAATAGTTACTGGTGATAATTTATGTAAGAAAAGTTTAAACAGGCTTCTCATTGCAGTGTAGCCTTCAGGAAAACATATCGTTATATCTTTGGTCATGAAGAATAATTTGAGCAACTGCAGACAGAAACTAAACATAAGATGTTATAGTAGCAAACTGAGAAAAGGCATAGGGATCTGAAAAATCTGTGCTTTCCAGGGATTTTCTAAGTTATCTATTGCTGTGTAATGAATTACCCCACTCCTTAGCAACTTAAACCAGCAATTTTTTTTTACATTAACATTTTCTTGGAACAGAAATTGGTAGTATTTCAATTATGGTGTTCTGCCTTGGGATCTCTCTGTTAAGCTGCAAGGTCTTCAGTCATGTCCAACCTCAACTGGGGCTAAAGAATCTGCTTCCTACTTCAACTGTATTGTTGGTAACCTCAGTTCCTCACTGAAGTTTGGTGGAAGTTTCTGATCCTCATCATGTGGGCTCTCCGTAGGGTTGTTTACAACATGGTAGCTTGAGCAAGTGATTTAAGAAAGAGAAAGAAAATCCAAAGTGGCAGTTATGGTCTTTTTATAACCCCAAATTGTTAGTGACATAAAAACCATCATATCTGCCAAATACCATTAGCATTTGTGACCATTCGTCACAAAGATTAACTGGTAAAGTGTGAGAGTCAACTAAACAGATCCGAATAGCAGAAAGCGAGAGTCATGAGCTCCCTTTAGAGACTGGCTGCTACACATAGCAGAGAATTCTACACAGTCAAAGACATGACCCCTATCCCCATCCCGGGAAATATTTGGCAACATAGGGAGACATGTTTGTCAGAACTAGGGGTGTTGCCTCCACTATCTAATAAGGAAGGGCCAGAGATGCTGATAGACATCCTACAATGCACTGAACAGGCCCCCAAACTAATTTCCACCCACACATGTCAATAATGCTAAGGTGATATAACACTGTTGAGCTAAGCTAGAAAGTATACAGGAGGCTATTAATAAAAGTGATTTGTGACATGCATATTCTCTAAATATTACTTGTCTATGACATTCTAAGAAAGCCAGTGAAAGAGACACTCAAATAAAACAAGAGATCTAGAAAGTTTGAACATGAAAAAAAAAAAAAAAACTGTAGGCATAGACAAAGAGAATATTATTGGCTATAACAGAATTAGGGAGAAAGAGAGTTGTTTGCAAATAAATATTATTAACTCACTGTAATTTTTTTAGACATGTTACATGGACCTTTTTTCCCTTAATTTATAAATATCTCTATATCAAGTATTTACAGACTTTTAAAATCTTGTTTCAAGCTCCAAGTATTCCAATCTCCTTCTTATCCAGTAATCTTATAATTAAGGCCATTAGCTTAAATCAAAGTTAAGACATTTTTTTCAGGGTTGATATTTCAATGGAAGAGTTTACCTTAGAATAATTAAAACAGTTGAAATATTAGTGTTTTCTGGAAGAATTTCTTATGAAAAATCTTCCTTACATTAAAATTTTCCGTAAGTGGTAACTGAAATTTGTAATTGTGCTTGAAGTTATGCCATTTAGAAAGATAAATACAAGAGTGAGAATACATTATCCAGTCAAGAGGAAGTGTAAGTTTATCAGCCAGTGAATCC